>PVKM010010450.1:0-34887 GCA_004027735.1 Carollia perspicillata
AGTTGCCCATGGCATGGCTTTGGCAAGATTTATTTTAGATGCCCATGTTTCTGTTGGTGATCAAGGTTTATTTCCCTAACTTACAGGTCCTGAAGTCTGACTCTGTGGACTAGTTTAGGAAAATAATTAAGCCTACAGAAAACAGTTTGTGTGGCAATTTCCACAATTCCAAAGATGTGGGGTCAGCTAGCGCCATCCCAGATGCGAAGGAGATAATGAATTGCAGACAGCATATTCCTTAGTTTGAGGACAGCCAGCTGCTCTAGGTATCTCTCGGAAACTTGGCATCCTCTGCCATCAGTCCTTTAATGACCTCGTATTAACTGACGCTCCCAGAAGTTATTTTTCAAGTAGAACTCTTCAAAGCTGTTTTCAATGTGTTTCAGTCCTCCGCCTCTTCAGTTAATTACAAATGTAAGCCCTTCTGTAATGAGCTCAAATTGTAGTCCACCCATTCTATTATGTTCAAAATAAGATCCATTGATCACCTTAAAAATATTTTTAGGATATTACATAAGTGGATGTCAATACAAGTTTATAGATTCCACATATGTATTTCTTTACTTTTTGCAAAAACCAGTGAATGTTGTTTAACCTTGTGAATGTACTAAAACCACTTAATTGTACACTTTAAAACGGTGAATTTTATGATATGTGAATTGTGTCTCTGAAAAAAACCTGAAGGATCGTAAAGCTCCTGGTATTCGTTGGCTTTTGATTTTGTGGGACGGCATTAGCTGTTGGCTCTGTACATCTTCTAGAGCGAATCTGAAATTTCTCTTTCAGGATAACCCTGCTTTGACCCAAAGGTGCCACTCAGGTTCCTTTTGTGTGAACCAGGGAATGGTTTTCCTTCTGGGAAAGCATAGTAGGTTAAGTTTCTACATTTCAGTAGCCTGTTCAATAACACGTTAATGCTCAGAACAGAAATGGCTGCTGTTAACTCAGCATTCACGTGCCAGCGTGACTACAAGTTATAAACCTACCTGACTGTTGTCTTCCTCCCACCCTGAGAATGTGAGTGCCGAGGCCTGGATTTTGGTGGTTTGGTAACTAACGGCCGTCCTCCCAGCCCACAGTGAGTGCCTGACAGAGAGTCAGTGCTCGGTACTTGCTCGCTGACTGGCTGAACAAAGCGGTGGTAGCAGCAGCAGCAGCATTACACATGTGTTATGTCATTTGATCTTTACAAGACTCTTAGGAAGTTATTGTGATCCTCATTCACAGATGAGGAAAGTGACCTTAGAAAAACAAAGTCTTTATTTCTCATACTGGGGCATGAATAGCTCTTGGGGTTATGTGGTATATGCAAAGCCAGAGAATTAAAATGACACTCGAATGGTAAGTGGAAGTATCACTTGTATTAGAACATTTTGGGTAGATAGAGCAGCATTTTTACATTTAAAATTTACATTAAAAACATGGCTAATTTTTTAAAATAAAGTGCATAATTTGCATTGATTTTAAAGATAAATTATGTACCTAGAATATGTACGGTTGTGAACTGTCATACAGTAGCTTTATTTCAAAATCAGGCTGAGAAATATGGCATTTAGAATATATAGTTTAAGTCTTTGCTGCACAAATTATGGTTATGTGAAGGCTTTACAGGGTGTCCCCCACATGGATGGGTTCACAGGGATTGTTTCTCTGTCCTTAACATCCATATTTTTTATTTATCTGTATATTTCAGTTGATCTGAGGATGCACCTAAGAGAGGTACAAGTTCTTTTTTCCCAGTTCCTCTCTCATGGTCAGCCTCCAGTTTTACAGAAGGTCATACTTCTCCCTTGTCGCAGTGTAACCACGGAGCAAAGAGTTTGATCTCCAATAAAGGGACAGTTTGAGATATTGGTGTTGATATGGAAAAATGAATGACTTGGTAGCAGCGAAGTCTTTCTGCTAGTACGATTCTTTGCTTGCAACAACATTTACAGAGGACTTAGTGTAGATGTCGATGGTTAACATTTTTGATGGTGTACATGTGATATTTTGTCCTGTGACTCAAAAGAAGTTCAAAAAAATTGAATAACAGTAAGTCATTTTATTTACATTTACGTGAACAAGGTTTCTTGGTCTTATATCCAAAAAATGAATATGAAGAGAATTAATACTAAATCTTGACCCATTCTAACAGTTAAAAATACTGATTCAAGACCATGAAGTTATCTTTAAGTAGAAAATCCTTTTTATTAATATGTTTATCTAATTTTTATCTCTTAGGTTTAATAATTTGTTAAAATTAATTTATCATTTCTGGTCAGTTATATACTAATAATTGTAATAAACTAGAGAGATTTGTTATTTTTTATCATTAAAAGCTATGTCACAGGTTAAAAAATATTTTCATGAGATAAATGATCAATTAAAGGTTTTCAAGTTTAAGGTAGAAAATAACTCAGGGAATGGAATTATTCAAAGAGAAAAAGGAGAGAAATGAAACTGTAATTTGAGGTTGTTCTTCTATAAATGGTTGGTGGTGGGTGTATTTAGATTCTGTTAGGCATATTTTAAAGTGATGTAACAGTTTATTAAAATGTCAGTATTTAAAATACTCGAGTAAGTGGATCCTCTGAAACTATTTACATTAACATATGAAATATTCTTCATGTCAACTTTAAAATGTAGGTGGTGTATATATGTTTTCAAAAGAAATTTTAGGGGTTCAGGAATACAAAAAAACCCCACTGATTTATGACATGTTTTTCATCCACTTTTTTTATTATTCTCTAAAGCCTCAATTGAGTTAGATCACGGAAAGGCTACACAATAATTAGATCACACTGGTTTAGTTCCTTTCAGAATCACCTTCACTGGGTTATCCTTTCAATGTTATTTTCTTGTTTTTTGTGGGAGGTTACTGAGAAAAGAAAAAGCACTTAAATTTTGCTTAATATTCACTGTGATGTTAAGTGTCTTTAATTTTGTTTAGATTTAATATTAGGACAGCTTGTGTTTTCTTCATTAATCGGTATGCTTCCCCCTTTCTGACCGTGATATCTGTATACTTTAATCTCTTCTTACCCAGGCCCCTAGAGAGTGCCCGTTCATATTAGATGCTCAGCTCTAGTGTCAGTTGCTGCTGTTACCCTTTTCAAAAGGAAATTTGTTTACTCCTTGTCCTTGATTTTCTATTTTTAAAAAGTAATTTTTGCAAATTCTTTCTGAGTATAAAAGAGTCATCTCAGATACTTACTGGAAAGAGATGAAGTAAAAGGTAAAAAAAAAATTTTGTGTTCTCAGCAAGTAGGGGTTTGAATAGACGCTCAAAATTATTTGAGTTATTTGAGTACTTTCCGCCTAATATACACATTATTATAAAATATATTATCAAACTTTGATTAGAAAGCTAGATGGTATACTGAGAAAGTTTATTAGAGGCTGGAAACTGATTCTAATATTAAAATGTGTGTGTTTGCCAGTTTAATTTTGTAATATAAGGAACTTCTTCACATTTTCTTATATTGAAAGGGAAGGTTTCAAATATGTGTATGGATAGCTTTAATCTTGCCCCATAAAAAGAAGTGTTAGTTTTATAGCTCCTAAGTTTATGGCAGATTGGTAGTTATCAAAATTCAGACACGCAGCCGGGCATGAATGAACAGGGACCCTGGAGTCTTGCAGGGAGGGCGGCGGTGATGAAATGTACTGTTTTTGAGACAGTTTCTGGGAAAACCAGTTCGTCCAGCTTTTCAGATGACATGATACTGTTCTGGAATACACAATTAATTAGTAAAACATTCTTTTTGTCTTCAGAGCTTTCAAGACCAATTAAAAGGAGAAAAATAATAGAAAAACAAAGTAAGATCAAGAGAAGAGTAACAGCACGCTCTTGAATAATCTCTTATTTCATGCCACCGGGGATGAATTGCCTGTCTCAGTGTCAGACAGTGGAAATTAATTGCATATTTTGAATATTTTTAGCCAGATTTCCTAACTTTTAAAGAATGTAAGTTAATGGGGAAAAAAGGTCGGTCTTACCATTGTAGTACCAATATTTTTACGTTTCATGCTTCCTTCCAGTCTTGCGGATTTAGAATTCATAGTTTAGAATAGTCGCTGCTGCTTCCTGCCATCCTTCGTAACAACGAGGATCTTACAGCCTGGACTGCGTTTGTCCATGCAAATGCTTGCAGTATACTTTCGTGTCTGCTGATGCTGCCTTTGTTCCAATACCAGCAGAGTATATTGTTTTTTATGAGAGAACAAAAGCAAAACCAAAGGTACTGTTTAGTGATATATATTTATTATGACTAGCAACAGAAAATTATTTATAAGTTAGTGACAGAAAAATTTTCCGTGAGTATTTCTTTATGTGTGAAGCTCTGTGAGTATTTATTTATGTGTGAAGCTCCTTTAGGATTGGATATCAACTATTTCGTTGGTTGGGTGGCTTCACTTAGGGCCTCAGAATGCTCTAGATGTGAATCAGAGGTGTCCAAAGCTGTGGCGTCACAGAATTACCAGCAGAGTTTTTAAAAACGCATTTCTGTGCCCCGCACTTTTTAGAAATGACATATTAAGTGATTGTTTCAGCCTGTTGACCTAGTTTGTATGCTTCTAAATCAAATTTATTTTCTTTAATCCGTAAAGATAAGAAAGCTAAATACCTGAGAAATAATATTGTTAGAGTTATTTAGGATGAATCTGTCTCTTAAAGGTAAGAACATACACTGGGGGGAAATGGAGTTTGATAAAGGGATGACAAACCTGCCCAGTGCACACGGAGAAGAGGAGTGTGGAGGGGGGAGGAGAGAGGAGACACGTTTAATAGTGGGCCCAAATAACACTAAATACTATACTTGTCAGATGAACTTACTGTGATGCTTGTGTTTGTAGACATTGCTAATATTCTTTAAGCAGAGGTCACGACTCAGTACCTTCAGACAGACGACACAAATGTGAGTTGAGAAATTCTGCAAAACGAGGAGCCCTGACACCTGGAGTTGGCAGCCATCACTAGTTAAGCATGGCCTATTGTGGCTAAATCAATTTCAGTTTTTAAGAGAAGATAGAATCCTGCATTTTATACGAAGTCTCCAGATTTGTAGCTGTTGGCTTTATTTTTAAAAGACCCTAAAAACTGAGCAGACACATCCATGGGTTAGACATGGTTTGCCTGCCACCGAGACTTTGCAGTCTTGTAGAGCAGCTGTTCTCCAAGTGTGGGCCCTGGGGCAGCAGCAGCGGCAGCACCTGAGACCTTAATAGAAAATTCCTGGGCCTCCCTCAGATGTGCAGATTCAGAACCCCTGGGAGTGAGGCCCAGGGATCTGAGTATTAATAAGCCCCCCGGGTGAATGCCCACGTTTGAGAACCAGTGTTTTGGAGTCTGCAAGTTGATAATTATAATTTTTATTTGGAGATAATTATAAAGATAAAAGTTCACTGACTGTCCTGTAGACTTATCAAATATATTTCTATATGAAAATATCAGATGTGTATTTTTTTAAATTTTCTATTTTTTAAAAGATTTTATTTACCTTTTAGCGAGGGGAAGGGAGGGAGAGAGAGGAGAGAATCATCATGTGTGGTTGCCTCTTGCATGCCCCCTACCAAGGACCTAGCCCTCAACCCGGCATGTGCCCTGGCTGGGAATCGACTTGGTGACCCTTTGATTTGCAGGCTGGCGGTCAACCACTGAACCACACCAGCCAGGGCAGATGTGTATTGTGTTTAGATAAATGGGACCTTTTATATTTTTGGCCATAATCATATTTTGTTCTTTTTCTCTCTCACCTCCGCTGGCCACCTGACCCTCCCACCCTTTGCTGTTAAAGAATTGCAAATGTGCTTAGTAATTCTGTACTTCACTAGAACACATGTTTAATACCAGTTGATTAAAAGTAGATACGTATGTTGCTTGACTTTCTGAAGCTCAATTTTAAGTCTCCCAAAAGTATTAACTATCATAAAATAGGTAATATTTTCTGATTAAAAATTGAATTGTTTGCCAGAATTAGAACTTCCATTTCTAATTATCTTTACATAAAAGGAAAATGTTAATTTATGTGGTTTTATGTAAGCCTGGCCTCCAAACAGCTGACCAGGGTATCTATAATTTAATGGCAAGTGTGCCATTATTTCCCTCTGTTCTCAGAATGTGCAACTGCTTGAGGTCCCGATTGTTGACCTGAAAGTTCTTCCTTTTGTATAACCCAACTTTAAACTTATTTGTTCATTTGAAGTCTGTAGTGTCTTGCTAATCAAATTAATTGTGAATTTTACATAGAGAATTTTCTTACATTTAAAAGTATATAAAAAGCAGTAAAAATATGTACAGGGTAGGGGAAAGTAGGTTTATAGTTATGAGTATGTAAGATAGTTTATTCTTGTATATTTAATTTTATTATTTTCTGCACAAACAACTTAAACCTGCTTTGCCCTGCCCTGTATGTATTACATAATATGGTACTTAAAATGTACTTTAGAGTGTTTAAAATATTGATACTGAGAAGTTTGGAATAATATGATTTAAAGTAAGGGATATTGGATTAATAAAAAACAATTCATCTAATTACATTTATGTATGACATTTTTTAATGAAAACATGCTCATATCCACAGGGTAAACCAGACTTAAATACAACGTTGCCAATTAGACAAACAGCATCAATTTTCAAGCAACCGGTAACCAAAGTCACAAATCATCCTAATAATAAAGTGAAATCAGATCCACAACGAATGAATGAACAGCCACGTCAGGTAAGGATCTAATTGGTTCCCCAGTCTTTATTTTTCAGAAAATTCTGGTATTTTTACCATATAATAGTTCAAGTAAACACTGGTTAAAATGGAGTATATTTGGAAAAAAATTGTTTTATGTCATAGGCGATTACACGAATGCTGGAGAAAAACTAATAATTCAATATTTAGGTAAAATGTTTTAAGAAAACAAAAAGTTAATTAAATCAAAATTAAGTTAATGGTATAGACTACATATTTTTGCTTTTGTGTGGTAATGTATATCAGACTTGATTCTGCTAATCTTAGTTTTTTAAAGACCATCTTTCTAGGGACAGTATTTCCTAAGGGGATGAAGGATGCAGTTTGTGTTGCTTAGTTTAAAAATATTTTCTCTTATTTGGAAACTACTTTTTGTTCTGATTTCTTATTACATGAAAGCTATCCCTCCCCTTTTGAAAAACAGAATTAAATAAACTTTGTAAATGTGGTATATTGTCCTGTGACGTGTATAAATTGGATATATTCTCTTTCTTTAGTGACTCAAGCTGTATTGGACCATAATCTTTTCTTAGGAAAACTGTGTTACCTGGAAGGCCTCCCTACTGCTTAATAATGCCATAGAGCCAGGAGAGGGAGACTTGACGAAACACTTGAGCTTGCCAAGTAATCTTGCTTACTTATTCCCTAATTGTGGTCAAAAAGTTTAGGTACTTGGTGAATTTTTAGTAGCAATTGGGGTGAGGGAGTGGAGGGAGAAACTTCTGTGCATTTTTTTCCTCTCCTTTCTCTGCCTCCTCCCACTTATAATGAGAAACACTGATTTACCTACGACGATTATCCTGTGCTCTCGTATTCCCCTTTTAAATGTCTCACTCCACCTTTTCGTTTGAATTTTGTTTTCCACTAGTCCCTCAAGTGTCTCATCTCCAGACTTGGTAAAGGATTGGGCCAAAACTTTCAGACAGTTGCTCTAGAAGAAACTACATAAAGAAATTCAGTTCCCACATCCTCTGTAGTGTTTTTTCCTCTTCAGGTGAGCCAGGAAAACAGAAGATATTTGGAGCCACATTGGATCAGCATCTTGCTATAGATGTCTCAAGATTTGAAGTTCTAAACTTGCTTTACTGTTGGTCCCCAAGAGATTCAACAGGGGCCATGTAAGTGTATCACATCCAATATAAAAGATGCGTACCTGCATGTGCCTTTAGGCTCTTGTCACCACTTAGGTTTTTCTTTGAGCCAGTCAGCTTTTTGTACCAGGCTTTTCCCTTCTGATTTACTGCCGTGCCTAGAGGTAGTCACCAGACTGCGCCAATAGGTTTAGTGAATTCATTATAACAGGGAGAGGATTCTGCCATTCTGAACTTCGCCCACTTGGAAGCCTTTTCCTGATTGTATTCTTTCTTACATACTCTCTAAAGTCTTGAAGTCTTGTCCTGTGGCCTTTGGTGATTTTAAAATCATTTTCTTGTAAAGATTTTTGTTGAAAAATTTGAAAGTGTGTAATTGGCTAAGAGAGTGTGCTTCAAAAACCCCAAAGAAAGAAAGAGGATTAACTAAAGCATTAGTTCCATGTTGGAAACCTGCGTTGTCTTATTGAGGACGGGTTGTATTTACTAGATTTTATTCCCATCTTTGCTTTGCCAAGTCATACTCAATATAGTCTGTGAACCCAAATATTTTGGGTGAAAGCCAATTGAGTAGCAAAGTTCAGTCATTTTAACAGTAATTTAATTGTTTTCTGTACCTAAGTTCAGTCACAGATTTTAAAAACTGTGGTGATTATATTTCCTGAGTGTGTAGCTGGCTACAGAGATATTTATTGGTAACCTAGATTTTTGAAGTTGAAGTAACTAGATTAGTCGCTCCTTATTCTTTGGTATGTTGAATGTTTTCAAGTTTTTTTTTTCTTTCATTAAGGTTTATGAGATTATTCTCAAATGAAAAAAATGTAAAAAGAAAAAAAAGCCAAATCTTACCACCCAACCTACACTCCCCCTACCCCCGCAAAAAGCATGTCATTTTAACCCAGATCTTTTCAGGTTTTTATCTACCTTGTAGCTTGCTTAGACAGGAAGTGTTAAAATTATTTAGGAGGTTACTTTTCTAAGAGTCAGAACTGTTTTTCACTTTATCCTCATGCTACCTGACACTCTTTGCTGGATGTTTTTGATTATACTAAGACAATAGTTGTCTTTCCCCTTCTTTATCTTCAGTGTAAGAATTGAGGTAATATTTGACTACCCTAATCACTAATGAGGTTTCAAAATACAGGATTGTGCAGTGGGCAAATACAGAAAAATAGTAAAGAGACAACTTTTGTATTAATGTTTTTAAAGTTATGATCTGTCATTCTGACTATTCCAGTTTAGATTCAAGTTTTTCAGTAAAAAGAACTATGTTGTTTTTAATTGTATTTTAACATACATATGGCAGATGACTGTTAATCAACTATTGTTGAGGAGATAGCAAAAATACATAGGGAAAAATGATTCTTCAATTTTGCTACCTTTTGCATAGCTTCATTGAACTATAGTAATACAAATTGCCAAATATTCCATGTGGAGAAGTTATTTTGATCATGGAGTAAATAATTAGACAATGAGGTTTCTAATTTTGAGGTTTTCATAGATATCAATATTTTTATTCTTTAACCATATCTCATTCTCTTAATAAGATATTCAAATTAGTGGTATTGTAATTCCTTTTAAAGTGTTGAATTTTGAGACCTAGAACTAGGATTAGATTTTTGGATCCTAATTGAGGCTCTACCTTGAATAGATTTGAAGTGCGTAAGTCAGATGTGAAGCAATCATAGAAATTAATAATTCTGTCTTATATAATAGACATCTTGTGCCTACGTCATATGGCACTCTTAATTTGAATTCCATAAACTACATAAATTATGAATTTCTAATGTATTGAATCCTTGAAAATGCCTTAGCTTTAAAAGTACAAGTTAGAGTATGTCAGCAAAAGCGCATCAAACAGAATTCAGCAGTGATTTCTGCCTATAATTAAAAATGTAAGGTAGAGATGGAATTTGTAAAACCTGGTTATGGTAGAGTGAGTAGCCAGACATGTTTATATATACTATCATCATATTTAATGAGTACTTGTCTTTTCCTTATTTTAAAAAGAACTCTGGAGTGGGGTGGAGGGAACACTTACCGGGTATGAGACTGTTACCCCAAACTGTAAGGTCATTGAGATGTTCTTATTTGGCCAGATATGTAAAATATGTCAAATTCTTTTGACTCGAATTGAACCGTGATTTTGTTTTTGTTTTGTTTTTTAAAGATTTTATTTATTTATCTTTAGAGGGGAAGGGAAGGAGAGAGGGAGAGAAGTATCAATGTACGGTTGCCTCCAGTGTGTCCCCTGCTGGGAACTGGCCTGCAACCCAGGCAGGTGCCCTGACTGGGAATCGAACCGCGATTCTTTGGTTCGCAGGCCGGCGCTCAATCCACTGAGCTATACCAGCCAGGGCCGTGATTTTGTTTTTAAAGATTTCTTTCCCAGTTTCCTTCTTCCATCATCTGAAGAACTTGCACTTCTGTTTCTTCCCGTATTTCTCGATGCGGTCATCTTCGATGCTTTCTGCTCTCTTGCTGTTTTTTTTTAAATCTTCAAATCAAATAAATTTTATCTTGGACCCATTATGTCTTTCTTTTAATTATTAGGCTCTAGGGTGCTGATAGGCTTTATGTATTTTTGATAGTCTTTGAATATTAATTACATCCCTTACAGAATATTCCCTTTTTTACCAAAAAGTAAATATTTAAGTCAGTGAAATGGATTTAAATCCTCCATTTGATCCTAGTTTTTTTCTTTTATATCATTTGCTGATTCTTCTTTCAAAGGGTATGAAACTTTATGTCCTTCCAGAAGTCTGCCTTTTTTTTAGAATGACTTTTTCCCAATTTTATTGAGATATAATTGACAGAACATTGTGTAAGTTTAAGGTGTATATAATGATGATTTGATATACGTATATGAGGCAGAATGATTACCCCAGTAACATTGGTTAACTCACTCATCACCTCACATAATTACCGTTTTTTTGTGGTGGTGGTGAGAGCATGGGTGATCTGTCTTCACGACTCTCAAGTGTACACTACAGTACGGAGAACTGCAGTCACCATGCTGTGTGCGATAGGTACCCGGAACGGATTCACTTTATAACTGAAAGCTGGTGTCCTTTCACCAACTCCTCCCCACTTCCCCCACACCCTTGCCCCTGACAGTCACCAATATGCTCTCTGGTTCTATGAGTTTGGTGTTTTTACTTTTTATTTATTTTATTTTTTTGTGTTATTGTGCAGTTACAGTTGTCCCCATTTCCCTCCCATTGCTTTCTCCTGCTGTACCGTAGACTGCACATAGAAGTGAGCCCATACAGTATTTATCTTTTTCTGTTTGACATTTCACCTTGCATCATACCCTTAAAGTTCATCCATGTTGTCGCAAATAGCAGTATTTCCTTTTTTTTATGGCTAATAATAATAATTCAGAGAGAGAGCGAGAGCGAGAGAGAGTGTGTGAGAGAGAGAGAAAGAGAGATCTCACATTTTCTGTACCTATTCATCTTTTAGTGGATGTATAGGTTGTTTCCATTTCTTGGCTCTTGCAAATAATGTTGTGAACACGGTGTGCGGAGGAAACAGGACACATTGTCCTGAACTACTTAAAGGCATTATTCTGGGCAGTACTGGGAAGGTGCCATGTGCAGAAGGTCAAACAAATAGTAAGACAAGTGCAACAGGCGTGCAAGAAGGGTGAGGTTCCTGTGGCTAGGAAGTTTGGGGAAATCTCTAGAAAAGATGCAAGGATACACTGGACTGTGCAGATTGAGTGGAGCTTAGGAAGCAGGTGGGAGGGAGAGCACGTTCTACTTGTGGAAAGGAGTGCTTGGAAAGCTGTTCTGCGGGAACGGGCAGGGAATGAGGGGCCAAGCTGGGAGGAGATGAGGGTTTTCGTGGGAAGTAGTGGCAGCTGAGAATGTTGTCGTGGGTTTCCTCGAAGTTCAGTCTTACAGTCTAAAAATATGTAAAAATATGGGGAAAATGTGGGATAGACAAAAGAAAAAATACTCATAATTCCCTTTTAATAATATGATTACGATTGCATTTTAACATTTTTACACTCTTCCTATATTTTAATGCGTGTTTTGAAAACATAATATACCTGTGTATGCATACTTAAACATTTTTTACCTTTAAATTATTTTTACATTTGGTCTGTGTTTTACGTAATTTGCGTGCCTTGTTCCTACAACTATGTATTGTGCTAACATGATTTATTTAACCATTTCCATATGGTTATTCCCAGTTTTTCACTATTGTAGGTGATACTCCAGTGAATATCCTTATGTGTACAGTTTCTTCCCATGTTCTACAATGTTTCCTTGGCTAGATTCCCAGAAATATAATTATTTGACTATCAATGATTTCTGAAATACTTTGAAAAATTGATTTCCAAAGGGTTGTACCAAATTAAAAGTCTTGAAAAGTCACGTGCATTCCAGTTTCAGTTTACCTTCTGTGGCATTGAGTATTACCAATATTTTTTTCTATTTTTGGGTAATTCAATATATAAAATCTTACTTCATCTTAAATTTGCATGTATTTGAATATTTGTGAATTTAAACAGACTAAAGCATTTGTGCTTAATTTTGTAAATCAGAAATGTTTAGGATTTTGAACAAGGGAGTAGCTTTTTTTATTACCCCTCTGAATTTTACTTGAATATATCTCCTTATTGTCTTCAAGAATTTTCTTTCTTTTCCCTTTACAGTCAAACTTCCTGGAGTTGTATTTATTTACCATCTATTTTACCTCTTGATTTTTATATCTCTGAAATATAGCTTTTGTCCCTACTATGCTGCTTGAAGTGTTCTCATCAAGATTGCTGATGATCCTTATTAGTTGGATGGATAAATTTCAGTACATAAATTACTTGACATGCTTAAGCATTAGGCACCTGTGAGGACCGCTGCCTTCTGAAATACTCTTATTCTGTGACACTGTACTTGATTGGTTTACCTCTTTCCTTGTTTTTTCTCAATCCCTTTCTTAGGTGGTTCTTTCTCTGTCTTATCTTTTAAAATGGCGTGGTTTCCCAAGGAATACTATGCTTCTTCTCTATGTAAACCCATAATGATTCCATTCATTCTCATGGCTTCAGGTATCTGTATACTTATTATCGCTTCCAGATTTACACCTTTATCAATCCATCTGCTAACTACATTGTTCACTCTGAAGTCTCCTCAGCACCTCTCATTTATCTTTACTGAACTCCATCATCATTCCACCCTTTTCTCTACGATATGCGCTTTAAGTACTACTGTCCACCTTGCTGCCTACGTCCGAAACTTGAGCATCACTCTTGACTCTTCCCGTCCTTTGGACTCTTCCCAGCCATGAGTCCTGTTGACTCTACTTCCCTAAGTATCCACTTAGTCCATCTCTGTATCAGGTAACTATCATTTCAGATCATCTCTCTGCTTCTTCAGTTCATTCTTCATATTGCGCCCAGAAGCTCCATCCCATATGAAGATCTGATGCTGTTACTGAAAACGTTTTGATGCTTCCTGTTAGTTTTTAAGTCAAAAATCCTAAAAATGACTTGTAAAGTCTAAACACCTAATGTTACTTACAAAGTCCTCTGTGATTTGCTTTCTAGTCATCTCTCCAGCCTCACTTCCTTCTCTGGTTCTGTACTTGAATCACACTTCTTGCAGTTTTTGAATGTGCTATTCATCTCCCTCCTGCACCCTGCCCTTGCAGTTCCTGATCAGGTTTCAAGCTATTTTCTTTCCCACGTATAATTAGCGCTTTTCTACTCTTTCCTTTTGTCTGATCTTAGATATCACTTTATCTGTTCAAAAAACCAAGTCTGGACTTAGTGTTTCTCCTTTCTCCTTTTCTGGTCATAACTATATTAGTTCTTCATTGCTTTATCTACAGTGTCTGTTATGTCCGTGCTTAATATGTATTCCTTGAATCAATGAGTTGATGTATTCAAGTTCTAAAATTATTAGTTGGGCTCTCAATTTGTGCCAGGCACTTTTCTAAGTAGTGGGGATACTGCAGTGAACAAAACATAGTCCCCATTCTCAAGGAACTTACTGGTATCTCCTAGTGTGATAGGGAGAGACAGGCAAATAAATACACAAGTATGGGCAGAAAATTCTACACAGGTTTTAATCTGTCTGTTGCGTGTAATATGAGGACTGACTTAAGGCTGAGAGAGCACTAGAAACACCATAGGAAGTTAGTGTGTAAATGAGATTTTTTTCATGTTGGTTGTAAAATAAGTGACATCATTTATTAACTGATAGTGGTGCCTGGGAGAAGAGTCTTAGAATTTAGGTAACTGGGAGAATGATGTCATTAACAGGAATATGGAAATATTAAGGGATAACTCAGTATATTTTTTTTAAATAGTGAAATGTAAATATGAGTATAAGGAAGTTTATACCCTTGAAGCGATTGTGGGACAGCTGGTAGTGAAAGACGATGGTTTGGAGCGCTGCACAGAAAACCGGTTTGGAGACTCGTCAGTCCTAAGGGAGTTAAGAGTCGTCGCATCTAAAAGACGAAATAAGGATTTTTAACCTCTAATCATCATGTATTATTCTTATCTATTTAAAAATATTTCAACTACCCTGTAGAGATCTGTGACATTTTTTTTGAAATTTAAAAATTCTCTAACAGGAAAATAGGAAAAAAAGACTAAGAAACTTACGTTTCAGAACAGTAATTTCCTACTTTTATGTCTTCTAGTCTTATTTCCAGAAGCATTTATTCTTGATTCTGGTTTTTTCCCTTTATAATTACCTCTAGATTTCTGAATATGCTTATTATGCTGTTTCTGTAGTTGTTAATTTTAGACACTTTCTTGACTTCCTACAATAGTCATTGAGTAAATTGTTCTCTCCCTCCCTTGCTCTTACGCTTCCAACATCATTGATCTCCATCTTAGTTAAACAGGTAAAATAGTCAAGGTTTATATTGTTATGACAAAATATTCACGAGTAGAGCAATTAATGCCCTATCATCATCAGGAGAATTGCTTCCATCATGCTTTGTTGTTGTTAATCTTGAGAATTGCATGCTAGACCTTCTTGATGGCTTTAATGTTTTCTGGTGCTTTAATGTTTCTGCCACGTGTCCATCAGTAATATTTTCCTTACGCTGCAATCCATGGGGCTCATTCCTGTGTTTTCCCCGGAGTCACCTCTGTCCTCCTTCGGTCCGGATCTGTCCTCTGGTCCTGCTGGGCAGCTGTAGCTCTGGGGATCTCTTTTGCTGTGTTTCTGCGGTGAAATTGGTTTTCTGGATTTCTGTCTTCCTCTGTTTCAGCATACACCCTCAGTTCGTGATAAATCCTCCAGTTGCTTTCTAATAAAATATAATGGGGGGTAAAGTTTTTGAGAACCTGCACATTAGAAATAACTTGATTTTACCCGAGCGCAATCAGGTTTGTTTGGGTATGAAATCCTAGACTGAAAACCATTTTCCCTGGAGTTTGAAAGGCATTGCTTCATTGTTCTCTCCCTTCAGGGTTGCTGAAGAGAAGCCCAATGTCATGCAAAAATCAGTATGTTCCTTGTAGGCCTTTTTTCATTCACTGGTGATAGAGGTGACTCTCGTCCTTTGCATGATAAATTTTCTTGTGTCATTTCTTTCCCTCTTCTTCTGAAATCCCCAACTTTCTGTTCTCTCTTTGTATAAGTTGGATCTTAGTCATCTCAGAATTTTTCTGTGACTTTTGTATTTTCCATCTGAATGCTGTTGTTTTGCTTTCTGAGACGTTTTCTTGACTTTAACTTTTAGTCCATCATTGAATTTTTATTATTGAAATTTTGAATTTCATTGAGTTTTTAATTTTAATGATATTATTTTTAATCTTTCTTGGCTCAATAGCTCTTTCTTGGCTTTTATTTATAAAATTTTGTTGTTTTTTATTTTACAGATACAACTTCTACATTCACTTCTTGGAATATATTAATTATAATTAATTTTTATTTGGTCGATGTTTGGTTTTCCTGTTCCCTGAATTGTTTTCTTGATGTTGTTTATTTTAGGTTCTGTCTTGTTAACCATTATGAATATTGCTTCAGTTAATATTCTGGTGCATGTTTTTAGTTTTGGGTTTATACCTAGGTGTAGACTTGCTGGGTCCTAGAGTATACATAGTTCAGCTTCATTCAATATTACCAAACAGTTTTCCAAAGTGATCACACAGAGTTCCACTTCTACCAGCCTTGCACAGTGCCTTCAAATCCTGGCAACACTTGGTGTTGTCAGTCTTTAAAATTTCAAACATTTTGATATGTGTTTAGGAGTATTTCATTATAGTTTTCACTTGCATTTCCTTGGTAACTAGTGAAACTGGGCACTGTGTACATGATTATGGAGAAATCCTTTATTCGGAAGTGCTTATTCAAGTCTTTTATGCATTGTTGTATGAAGTTATTAAGTTGGTGGTCTTTTTATTTTTCATTGACTTCTGGGAGTTCTTGATATATTCTGAATGAGTCCTTTGTAGGATATATTTCTCAAATATCTTCTCCCAGTTTGTGGCTGCCCTTTCTTACACTGTTAATCTGTTTTGGTAAATATAAGTTCATAATTTAAATAGTCGGGAGGTGGGGTAGAGACGGAGAGGGTGTGGGGGGAGTTTCTGGAGTGCTTGTCTTATTCTTGCTCCATCTGGGTGGCTGCTACCTGAGTGTGCTTACTTTGCGGAACTTCTGTGAGCTATATGCCTGTTTTTTTTTTTTTGTTGTTATTAGCTTCTTTTTGCATGCAATACTTCAACACTTCAATTTACAAAAAGTAAAGGAATATACTTTATCAGTCTCTTCCTTTGTATTTCTGTGACATGTTTCAGGAAATTTTTCCGTCCATCTATGCCATGTGCATTTATTTCCTTTTGACCTCAGCTTAGGCATGTCTGGACGCTTTCCTGCCTGGATAAGGAAGTACATTCAAATGCAGCCACAAGTTTTGAACAACTGTAGGGAAGTAGGAGCTGTGTTTGTTTGTTTATTTTGATTACTAACTTTGTAATCTTTTACTTGGCTTGAGAACAGATCATGTCTGATTCACTTGTGACCCCTCGCTCAACACCCTCTTTCTTTTACTCTGTTATCTTAAAACATTTAGGATCTTTTCATACTTTTCTTCATTGCTCCAGGGCCTTGTACAAATTAAATGCTTTATAAATAAAGTATAAACAGCAGATAGCTATTGTATGAGATCATAGTGTGTTTTGTTTCTGTTTGGAACTGCTGAGTGAACTTTGTGCCAATAAACTCTGGTTCATCATAATAGAAAAATTATTTTGCTTACTCTAAGTTTATCGATACATTCCCCTGATTTCTAAAAGCTTTGTTTTATTTCTGCATTTAGCTCTACAACCCATCAGGAATTGGCTTTTGTGTATGATGTCAAGTGGATTTTTTTTCCCGGTTGACTCGGCACCATGTACTGAAAGGCCGTTGTTTTTTGATTGCTCTGCATTGTCACCTCCGTCATAAGTGAAATGTCATATGAGAAATGTCAAACGTCAAGTGAGAAAGTGTGACAGAGCTGTGAAAGTCAGTTTTTGGACTCTCGTTCTAATCCTGTGGTCTGCCTGTGCATGTGAATCTGTCTCTGCACCACGTTCTGTTTCATCGGTCTGTCTGCCTGCCTGCCCCATGCCACAGTGTCTTAATTACTGTACTATCGTTTTATAAAAAGTCCTAATACCCGGCAGTGTGAGGTTTCCAGCCTTGTTCTTTCCTCAAGGTCATTGTGGTTAGTCTTGGCTGTGTGCGTTTCCATATCAATTGTAGATTCTTTAAAACCTACTAGGATTTATAGCTATAGACCAGTTTGGAACAGAATTAATAATATTAAGTCTTAAAATTCAGGAATCTTGTATATCTCTCCATTAATAGTTTATAGTTTTCAGTCTAGAGCTCTTAAACATCTTTAATTGATTTCTAGTTATTTGGTGTTTTTCGATGTTACTCTGATTCCATGAAACTTTAAAAATTTTCTACTTGTTTGTTACAAGTATATACAAATAAGTTGGTTTTGTAGATTGTATATTCAGTCATCTTCCTAAATTCTCTGGTTAAATAATCATTGTTTTTTTTTTTCCTTTATACATGAACAAACATCATCTGCGAATGAATTTTTTTCTTCCTCGCTGATCCTTAAACCTTTTTTTTCTTGACTTATTTCACTGGTTAGAACTTTGAACACAATCTTGAAAAGAAGTGAAAACAGATGTACTTATCTCATTTGTGATACTAAGCAAAATTTTTAGTGTTTCTTTATTAAATTTGGTGGATGTGACAGGTATTTTTAAATAAATCCTCTTTGTTAAATTAAGGAAATTCACTTAGATTTCTAGTTTTTTACAAGGATATTTTTCATGAATGGGAATTGAATTATGTCAAATTCTTTTTCTCCACCTAGTTAAATGATAAAAATGATTTTTTAAAATTTCTTTAATATAGTGCATCACAGTGCTTGGTTTATGTGGTGAATTGTAATGCTTAGGGTTTTTCAGTTAGTTTGTTTTAATGTGAAACAAACTTTGAGTTCTCAGATTCAGCCCAATGTGGTCCCAGTATATTATTGTTATTGTTGTTTAGATTTGCGGTTGTTTTGGACTTTTTGCGTTTATATTTATGAGAGAGATGGACTTGCATTTTTCTCTTCTCATAATCATCTTCTCAAGCTTCAGGATCAAAGCTTTGCTGGCCTTGTAAAATGAACTGGGAGGTTATCGCTCTTTTAATCTCTGGAAAAGTTTGTGTCGCATTGGTTTTCTTTGAAAGATTGGAAGAATTTAATTATGAAGCATCAGGCTAAGTATTTTATTTTTAATTGGAAAGCTTGAAGTTACAGATTCAATTTAATAGGTACATGGATGAATATTCATCCTTTCTGTTTCTTCTTATGCAGATTTTGAGAATATACTTTCCTAGGAACGTGCATTTCATAATTTTTGAGTTTAGTACTGTAGGGTTCCCTTTGTGTCTGTAGTAACCGTCAGTCGGGGCAGCCCCTTTCCCCGGTTCTGGTGGTGCCTGGACGGCAGGTGCAGTGGAGAACTGCGGTGCACTTTCCTGACAGGCTTCGGACTCGGTCTGCGCGTTCACTTTCCCCGTGGAAATTCACGCTCCGGTTTTATCGCCAGATTTGTGAGGATGCCGTTTACGATGCAGAGATTGATTAATTGTAATGGGTTATGCTTTGTCTTACTTGACGATTGCCGTCACGAAGTAATCTTGTAGTAGTGTTGGAACCTTTCTTAATCCCTGTACTTGCTTGTTACTTCTTTGCTCTTTCTTCTTTATTTTTAGCTTTCTGAGTTCCTTTATTTTTAGATAATGTTTCTTGCATAAAACATATAGTTGATTTTTTTCCACATCTGATCTGACAGTCTTTTTATTTTATAAGTGAGTTTTCTATTCTACTGATTGACATGTTTGGTCTTGATGCCGTCATTGTGTTTATATACTGTTACTAATGTTGTCCTTTTCTGGTACTTCTGTTTATGTTCTGTGGTATGAGTTTTCCATTTAAATCCATACTTCTGATAATTTTAAGGATTCGTAACCCAATTTTATTTTTTTGTGATTGCTTAATGACATATTTTAAATAGTAAATATATACCTCTATTTCCTAATTTATCCATATTAGAAAAGAAGTAGTACTTATTGTGTCACACTATTAAAAAATGAGGAATTAACTTACATTATTGAAAT
Organism: Carollia perspicillata; assembly: GCA_004027735.1. Taxonomy (NCBI): domain Eukaryota; kingdom Metazoa; phylum Chordata; class Mammalia; order Chiroptera; family Phyllostomidae; genus Carollia; species Carollia perspicillata. Next base: position 19,465 of record PVKM010010450.1, read on the forward strand.
TAGTTTCAGGAAAGTTTTTCTGGGCAGGTTGTCTCTGGAACCTTTCCGCCGCTCAAGCCTGCGTCTGGACCTTTCTCTCCTAAACTCTGAGGGCCCCAGGGGAGCAGTGGGAGGCGGCAGCTTGTCCTGGGCTGACTCCCTAAACCTCTCCCCAAGGCCCCCTCTTCTCTGGCTGTCCATTGAGCGGACAGCAGCCCCGCCTGGGCTCTCTCCTGTTGCTGCTTCTGCCTAAGCCCTTCCTTGTCTCACTGTCCCCAGCTTTAATAAATGTACTTTGAAAATAAAAAAATTAAAAAATGCTTTTTCTGAAGGGCATCTCTTCTGATAAACAATAATGATACTGAAAGCTGTTTATCACAGATCAGACTTCGTGCCATTGAGTGGGTTTTGAAGTCATTAATTTATTTATTCAGCAGCATTTATTACAGATGCTGTGTAAACACAACATCAGACATGCACTATATCCTCATAAAACTTTCAATATAATAAGGCAAAAAAAACCCACTGAACAAATAATTCCAAGTGTGTGGAACTGTGACAAATAAGTGACATGAAGGAGCACACCTGAGTCCCGACATGAACTGATTATGTGTCAGTAAGAAAAGTGCTGTTACAGCTGTTCCTGTGGGAGCAGCACGTGAGAAGCGTGCAGGCGTCCTGAACGAGTGCTCTTATGCCATGGTCGTCTTCGGACAGCGGCACCTTTCGAGGCGTCTGACCATACCGCAGGCCCACGCTGTGTGGGTTAGAGGCAGCATGACAGGATTGGGACAGGCAGCCGTGGCAGGTGGTGACCGCTCCCCTATCCTCTTCAACTCTTTTTTTGCGTTTGGCTTCATACTTCCATCCTCTCTAGCCCCAAATGTTATCTTTTGCCTTAACAAGAGGTCTTACTATAGTTTGCATGGCCACATGAATCGAGTTTTTCCTTGATTTACATAATCATTTTCTTGTTATTGTCTAGCCCCTTCTTCCTGGGCCACTCTCACAAAATAAGGGGGTAGGTCATGGTTGACATTTGATGTTTGCAGGCCGTGGTGTTTAAGCTAAGCTGGTTTTTGCTGACCGAAATTAGACAGCCCAGATGTCACATGGGGCTGATTGGAAGAAGAGCAGTTTACTGACTGGATGGCACATCCCTTCCGGGCAGGAAACTCTGTCCCTCTGTGTAGCCCTAACCCAGCGTCTTGTGTGTTTAGCTTTTCATGAGTCAGTGCATATGAAGTGTACATTTTCTAGGTTTTGCTTTAATCCGCAAATACATGATGAGATCCTTTGTTCTTTGATTAGACTTAGCAAAAGCCTTAGAAAAGTGAATAAGATTCATTGAATTTATGAAATCCTAACATTAGGAAGCATCCTGAGCAATTCAGTAAAAAATTAATATTTTTGAAGAATTTCATCATTTTTGTCACTGTTCTGATAGCCTTCTGAGATAGATAAGGCAGGCACTAGTGTTCCTATTTTGTTGGTGAAAATACAAAGTGATTAAGTGACTTGCCTCAGACAGCATATCTATTTAATGGTGAATGAGGAATAAAGCTCCCACACTAGTGTTCTTTCTGGTACCCTGTGCTGCCTCTGCTCAGCCACAGATTCATCGTACAAACACATAGTGCCAGCTGCGTGTCCAGCATCATGCTCTCGACAGAGATGAAGGCTCTGCCCATTAAAACTCTTAAATGGTGAGATGTTAACGGTATATAACACCTCTTAGACATTTTAAGTATTTGTTGTCATTAGAAAAAAATGCCAAGTCTTATTTCTTTGATGGTTACTGTCAGGAGTTTTGATTTTTAATGGTAAAAAATATGAGACATACAGAGAACTATCATGAAAGGCCGACTTTCTGAGGTGTTCTGACAGCCTGCGCTTGCAGAGGGGAAGTGGGGCAAAGCAGGCGTGAATCGGGACCTGGGTTTGGTAAGGGGAAGGTTGCTGTGACCGTGGCGGGTCAGTGTTAATACAGTAGGAGGAGGAGAGTCCAGGTTAGAAGGGAAAAGATGAACGGACGATGTTTCTCCCCTAGTGGAAAGAGGAAGATAGAGATGGTTTGCAGGAGAAGTAGTGTGAATAAGCAGTTTGTAGGTTATCAGTGATTGAGTATTTATCTGTCACTTCATGGGAGATGCCCCAGGAGAGGAAGAGGACAGGGAAAATGGAAGAGGAAAAGTTGGGCAAATTGACGAGACGAGACCAGGGGGAGGCAGGAGGGAATGTGACCAAGAGCCGAGTGCAGAGAGAGTCTCGGAAACGTGGTGGAGCCAGGAGATGGGGAAGGAAGTTCCGGGGGACCGGTACAGAGGAAGCCCGAGCTAAGGGGCTATCAGAGAAGGCTCGGGACTTTTGACCTGGGCACCTGGTTTTTATAGTTTGCTGTGGAGTGATTATTACAGGCTTCTGGACTTAGGAGCTGATATCCAGTTTATGGTATTTAAAATAAACAGTAAGCGATAGGAGTTCAGATATAGAAGAGGTGCAGATAAACTACATACTTTCATTATTGAAATTTCAGTGTCTCTTTATAATCATTTTTTTTCCTAATAGAGATTGTAATTTCAGAAGGCAAGGGAGGATGCATTTGAAGACAATAAATGAGGGTTATTTTAAGTTTTTGTGTGGCTCAGTTTAGTGAGATGCCTTTTCTCTGGGCTTTTAGTTTAGAATTGGCCAGGCCCTACTGATAGGTACGTGCGAAGAGCGTTTACGGAACTCAGTGCATTCATGATCAGTTCTGTTTTGTTACTGTGCCTGTGCTCGAACACCTAAAGTTGTTCTGGATACAGCCGTGCCTTTGTTAGTATCAGTTACAGATCAGCACATGTTTATGTTGTCAGAAAGCTCCTTTGAAGTTCTGTACATGCAGATGCTTCCTAGCAGGCGGGGTGCAGTACAAACTGTCACGTTTCAGTTGTTCGGAACTGTACATCTCCCAGTACAAGTGATATAAATCTCTAGCACCCCAGACCAGCCCACGAAAGACCACTGAATCTAAAGTGTGTCTGCATTTTTAATAATAATTACTGGTTCTATCAGAAAGTCATTACATTTCAACTCCTAAAGTAAGAAGCTCCAAACCACTTAGGGTGGTTCTTATGAGACCTGGGAATATGAGTCTCGGGAACGTGGAGAGTGGAGGTGGCTGGGTGGGGGGGCGGTCCGCCTTCCGTTCAGCTCTGAGAAGCGGGCCCCTGCCATCGCAAACCTGCCCTCCTGCCCTCTTCCTCTGGACCAGTGGGCCTCAACCAGGCTTGATTTGCTCCCAGCTCTCCTTCTCTCCCCCACACACCCGGGAACCTTAGCCATGACTGGAGACATTTTTGGTTGTCACAAATGGGGCGGTGCTGCTGGCATCTAGCGGATGTAGGCCAGGGATGCAGCCGCACGTCCACAACAAAGAATTATCGAGCCCCAGACATCAGTGACGCTGAGGTTGAGACCCTCTGGTACGAGTCTTTTCTTTTCCTCCTTCACTGCAAAACAGAAATGTATTTTGTGTTCCCTGGTTCTCATCTACCTTCTGTTCTTGAAAAACACTCAAAGCCCCTTTGAGGTTTTTCTAAAGGCTTTACTGTCATCACAGCATGGAAATAAAGAAGGATAAAAATAACAAAATTACAGTTTCAGGAAATCTTAATTAAAAGCTATCCATGTTATCCACTGGATTTAAATAGAACAAAATTCTATCCATTCTCCCCCATTATGGTTTCCGCATTCCCTGGGCTTCCCTCCTTCCCTCCCTGTGCTGCTCAGCTGGGGAGAGCCTGAGCCCTGCTCCATTTGCCAATCCTCCACATGGGCAATGACGAGAAGGATGAAAAATCCGTGAGTAATTTCCACAGGAGGTGAAGGGAAGGCTCCTTTGTATTGCATAGGTCCAGCCAGAACTGTATCCAGTTGCCTGCCTGCCTTGAAGAAATTCCCAGAATGAGATTACGTCCGTCACAGCATTTCCCTAAGTAGTACTGCAACAGCACGGAGGTCTCCTGCTTTCCATGGCATGCTGTCCTCACCACCACCACAAGCTCACCGGGCAAGCAGCTCGGCTGCACAGGGCCTGTGCTCAGAAGGGCCCCATGCCTGGTTGAATGCTCTGCTGACGCCGTCAAGAAATTCTTGATACTTTTTGAACAAGGAGCCTCACATTTTCATTTCGGACTGGGCCCTGCAAATTATGTAGCCAGGCTTGCTTACTGAAATTCTTCCAACCTTTGGTCCTGGGTGGGAGGCAGTCTGGCTTGGATGAGAAGAGGGAGATGGTTTAAGATTCTTGTCGTAGCAAGAAAACCCCAGCTGCAAAGCTGGAGGGAGGGGCAGATTCCTATGTACATGCTCAGTCTTCATGTGGGAACACACTCATCTTTCAGAGTTGATTATGTTTTGCTTTGTTTATATTTAATAATTTTAACAAAATGACCCACTACTTATGAAGTGCTAGTGCAGGATCAGCAGTGTGCTGGACACCAGGACGAAACCGAGTAGTAACATGATACTTGCTCTCTATTGGACATGTCCAAGTGCTGATAAAACCTCCTCCTTTAATTTCCATAACCCTTTGAGATTGTTTTTATTGTCTCGTTCCATAGGGTAGGAAACTGCTACTCCGACAGGTTAAGTTAGTTGTCCAACTTTATAAAGCTAGTAAGTGACAAAGCAAGGATTTGAGCATAGGTCTGTCTGACCCTGAAGCCTGATCCATTCATTCACATTGCTACTCGGAAGTTAAATCTTCTACCTGCTGTGTTGACTCTCAAGTTGAGGTCATGAGTATAGTACATAGAAGGTCAGCTTCATTTCATCAAGGAACTTTTCTAAACACGACACAGACACATCGGTGCTGTTCAAATTAAACATTGGTGGAGGAAGATAATCCTGGGATATTTGATATAGATGTTTTGTAATGTGCTCATGAGAAATAGATGTTAGCATAACTAATCTAAATCGGTATTCTGATAGAAAAATCTCTAAGGCCTTCAGTTACATGTGCTTAGTAAATCACTCCCTCTCTCCTGTTTTATGAAATACCTGCTGTCACTCCATTGTTAGTGTGACTTCTCTGAAAGTGTTTTCTTGGAGTGGGGGTCTCAGTTTTTAATATCCATCCACCAAGAAAAAAAATTGCTGTTCACTGTGGTTGGTATTTGCCATTAATGCTAAGAAAGCAAATTTGCAGAGAATGTATATTACACCAATTCTTCAGTTGTAGTCATGGGAGCTGTGCCAAGCTATGGTTTGATATTTTCTTAAAACCCTGCCAGCTTTAGCCCAAGTAGATGACAAGCCTGGGTCTCACAGTTCTGCCCGGGGAGGAGGCGGCACAGATTTCCTTCCATTGGTGACTCACACAGTATTACCTAGCAGGTAACTGGATTAACTCGATAATTTCCTTAGCATGTATTGATCTCTATCTGCCTTTAGTTTTATGGATAGAGAAGTCTTAAACCTCTTAATACATGATCTGACACAGAGCCAAAAGTGTAAATGCTCTTCCAAAGCTTTTATTGTTGAGGTAGGGATGTTTCACCACGCTGACCTGAGTTTTAGTTCCAGCTGCACCTCTGACTGAACTGTGCAGCCTTTGGTAAGTTGATGTGAACAGGACACAGTATCTCCTTTGCAGTGCTGCAGGAAAGATGGACTGAATTCCTGTGCGGGAAGCACGCAGCATAACGCTGAGCTTAGGGGAAGGGCTGGATGGGCGGGTGGTAGGTGTTCCCCCTCCCTCTTTTTATTCCACCAAGAGATTATGACTGGGCAGGCAGAAAGAGGACTTTGGGGAAGCCCCTTTTCTATTTACCCTAAACAATTGGGTATATTCTTACATATACTTTAACCCAAGTCCTCCTGCTATGAAAAGCAGAAAGGCAAGCATCTTCTGCTAGTGCTCTTCAAGGAGACGATAAAGTAATATATATTTTTTATCTTCTGGTATAATCAGGAATAAAACTCAGAGATCTTGGTGGTCAGCATACACCAGCTCTGCATGTGCACTACTGTGCTCTTAGGTCAAACCAGCCTGCCTTCCGGAAACCGAGATCCCTGGGCCTGCCCTGAGTTCCTGAGATACACAGTAAAAGTAAACAAACAAAACAGTTCCAGCCTTCTAACCCCAGACACACTGAGTGGAATCTCTGGGGCTGAGGCCTTGGGGTACACATTTTGAAGAAGCCACTCCTCTTGTTACTGTGCATAGAAACACTGAGAAATACTGGCTTGTCCTCTCGGTCTCACCTCCTTGCCTTTGCCCAAGCTGTTTCCTTGGCTCGGAGTAGTCTTTCCTCCTCTGTTGAATTCTTACACGCTTTTCAAGAGCTGCCTCTTCCTAAAAGACTTCCCAGATTCTCCCAAATTGAAATTAATTTTGTATCTTCGTTATTGCACTTACTGCAGTCTTCCTTGTAGAGTTTGGTACTTTTTTCACCAAGCAGTAAACTGTAGAGCAGTGATTACCAATTATCTTCATGTCCATCAGATGTTTTGTATATAACAGGCACTGGAAGAACATACCTTGAATTTGGATACATTCTTTAATTCAGGGGAGGCCAAGCCCCGGGCTACGGACTAATACCAGTCCATTGGGTGGTATTAGGAAGCCAGGCTGATCGCCCGAGCTCTGCCTCCTGTCTCCTCCCCTCCCCCATCCGTGGAAAAACCGGCCCCTGGTGCCAAAAAGTTGGGGACCGCTGCTCTAATTACTTTTTTCCACTAAACCGTCCTGTCTGACCTCCACAAATGAGTGCAGATCCCACCAGAGTACATATGATTAAGCTCGGGTGATGGACAGAACTAAAAATAACTGTGACCAGCCTGAGTTGCCAGCGCATTAGGTTGGGGTGTGTTTGTGCGTGGTCGTGAGGGTTGTTGGTGCTCCCTCTTTCTTTCTCATCCTCTTGATTATCCTTAGGCAAGTTGAGCAAATCCTGCAAAGCCCCAGGTAAATCCACGGCAGTGAAGAAAAGGCCGCAGGTGTATTCGGGGTTGGTTATACTTTCAGGAAACAGGTTTGGTCATTCCTGTTGCTAGAGCATCACCTTCCGTTTCACCATGACATTTGTCCTCTGGGACTCGGGGACAGAGTCCGGCTGTGTTTCCGCTGATGTCAGAGCGGTGCTTACTACCTCTGCTCAGGAGCTATGGCCTGGAGCTGGATTCCAGTCTCTAGTAAATGGTTTCTCCCAAGTTGTCCTGCCATGGTCATTGGTATTTTAGGCACTTTTGTGGTTTTGGATGACTTTTAATCCCATCCTGTGCTTCTCTATCAACTGACTGCATAGGTCACTGCCCAGACCACTGGCAATACAAAGTGATACACAGATGGGTGCTATCATTTTTTGTACATTTTGGCAGGTGCTGAGGAGAACAAGATATTAGAGGCACCTTGAGGGTCTGATTAGTGGGGGGATTAGAAAGGGGTGTAATAGCTGAGGGTGATAGCACATTTTGGAAGTCTCCAGATATTAAAAGTCGATTATTTGGCGTCACACCAGGCAGCAGGGTGAAGCTGAGAAAATCATTGGATTTGACAGGGAGGCCAGCTTCTCAGGGGGTAGGCTGGGATTTATGAAAATGTAGCAGAGGACATGAGATGGCTATTGTAGAGGGGCACTCCTTACAAGTTGGGGAGACCCATCTTTTAAATACTTCTGTCTTTAGATTCGCAATGATTGGGGACGTAATGCAATAGGAAGGACTCCGTATGGCCACATTCACCACCTAGTAAAAACATGGGATTCACAAATGAACAGATCAGGACATTTTAAATGGAGGAGAGGGAGACCTGTCTCTTTCTCTACCTCCTCCAAAACATTCGGGGGTATAAAGTGACCAAAGATAATGAGGAAAGGGCATTGAATTTGGTGAGGGTCGCTGACTGGCTGTCAGAGTAAATTTAGTGAACATTTCTGGACAGGGCATGGGCCTGAAGGAATGGAGATAGTGCATGTTGATCATTCCTTGAGTGGACTGGCTTGGGAAAAGAGAGAAAATGGTATTTGTATCATCTGGATAAAATCACAGAGAGTACAGTCCCCTACCCTAAAGAATTCCCTGTGCTGACCCTCTTGTAGTCAGACCCTCACTCCACCCAAGCCCCTGCCGCCATCCCTGCCGTTTCTTCTTTTTCAGGGCGGCATATAAATTGGAGCGCATAGTGCAGAAAAGACTGGCTTCTTTCACCTAGCAGAATGCCTGCTCTGCGTCAAGTCTAAAAATGTCTTAGGTTGCAGAGAATACGCCCTCCTAAAAACAAACAGAACTGGTAGGAACCTGAAAAGATGAATATAGAAAAGGTGAGTTAGGAACATGCACGGTGGGGCAAAAGTAGGTTTACATAAGTTCTCATGGAACGTAATACAGTAATTCATAAATAATACTGGTTTGTGGACTCAAAACTGCCAGCCTGCTTTTGCCCCACCCTGTGTTGAAGTGTAAACATGAAGGCGTAAACATTATCTCATGAAGATTGTTTCAGTGCTCACGAAAATTCGGGAGCCTGCTAGGTGTGGATAGTGGTGGAAAAGGATGGAGAGGTGGGCAGTGGTGACCTTGAGCACTTACAGGTCGTCGTCTTCAAACCAGCCTCCTTTCTTTGACCTTTCTCTCGTTTCCACCTCCTTTGTGGGGTTGGGAGAGAGGAATGTATGCACACGTGCACTTGCATAAATATGTACGCCTGCATGTTCACGATGGAAGCATTTCAGTTATTCTGAGTCATGCGTGCGTATCAGATCGGACTTCAGATTTCCGTGAAGCTCATCTAATGAGTGGCAGTACCAGGAGTTGTATTCTAAGGCTGCGCGTTGGTTTCTTAGTCCGAGGTTGGCTTTGCAGAATTTTCCTGCCTCAATTTTTTTCATCATTTTTCTTCAAATTAATGGGAATTAAAAAATTAAGAATTAAAAATTATGGAATGTAAAAAATTTAACTTTTGACATTTTAGAATTGGAATTTTGAGGTGTAAAATATTAATCATCCGTACGTGATTTTCATACTTTTATTTTTTGGTAGTGTTGAGTAATTTTTTGCCAAGTAAAATTTTATACATGTGATTTTATTATAAAAGTACATATAATTTCATACTTACTGATTCCTAGGAATATCTTTCCAATAGAAATTAACTGACTTTTGTTTTCCTTGTCTCTTTCTATTGTTGTGACATTCAAAACTTAGATGATGTCATTCCCCTAAAGAGGAAATAGAAAGCAGGCGGGGTTCCTTGGGACATTTATCACATTCATCAGTTATAATCTTCACTTAACTGTTTTTCACCCAGGATGATTAATGTGTTTGTGTCCTGATATACATTGACTGCATATTCAGCTCCTGACGTAATCTGTAGGGAGACGTAAGGAGCTCTCACCATGTACCTGGGGCCTTCAGAGGAGAGGGAAACATTTGCAGATTACCCTTGGTGCTAGCATTGAGGTTATTGTAAATCCACATATTACCATTCCGCCATAAATGTAATTATTTTATTGTATCTTTGCTTTTGTCTGGGGGGTACACAATTATCTGATACCTTTTATATACCTGGAAGTCAGAATTAGAAGCCCGGAAAGCCCTCAGAATGGTCTAAATTTAAGGAAAGTAAACATCCTAACCCTTAGGTTTGCTCTGACCAGTGCTCTACGTGTGCTGCCTTGTGTAGCCCTGCAAGGCTCTCTGGCTCTCTCATCGCCGCCACGGTTTCCAGAGGAGGAAACCGAAGCTTCTGAAGTTATGGGACTCGTCCAAGGTCACACATCTGGAGCTGGGGTTTCAGCTTGGGTTTGTGTGCCCCTCAAGGCCCTCATTCTAAAAAAAGAAAAAAAGACCCCCATTCTGACTCCAGTTACCCCTGTCTTTTGTCATTCACATGAACAGTTTTTCAGTACCCACTATGTGACAGGCCTCGGGTATCTAAGGTTAAAGACATACAGGGAGTCCAACAGAATTCCTTTATCTGTTTCGTGGACTTGAGTAGATACGAAACAGACTAGAAAAAGATGAAGGCTTGAGGACAAAAACACCATGTTTTCTACTGTTGCATCCACAGGGCAAGCATAGCACATAGTAGGAGCTTACAAATATATGCTGAATGGATCACTGACAGTTGTGAGAAGTAGTAGCTAACCAGGAGAGAGAGTGAAGTAGAGAAAGGATGTAAAATCAAACAGCAGAGCCATCTTGGCCCATTGAGAGCTTGGATAAGCAGTCAGGTACTCAGCAGCTGCCCAGGGTGTGGAGGGCCCCCAGCTTGCTCACTGATGCCCAGAGGGATGACCTGCGGCCACGAAGTGGCCAAGGTGACCCAGGCTCCGTGCAGCAGGGAGGCAGTCACTGGTGAACGTGGCATCTATTTTAACAAAAGCAAGGAAGTGTGTAAAACATTCTAGAAAAGTTCCCATAAACAAATGACCTTTGTTTTCCTCCTTAAAGTATGATGAAGGACTAAACTTGATTGCCTTGGAAAAATCACAGGTGGAAGAGCTCTTTCCCTAATATACTGGATAAAGAGGCTTTATGTAGTGTAATCTCTTTTCTTTCCCCTGATAAGATACAACCCTACATTTTTATGCCAAATGAAGCTTTAGAAATTTAACTTACATTCTTTGGAAGATACCTTATAAAGAAGTATATAACACAATATTTAGTACTGTGATAAGTGAGCAGGTTGCATAAAATAACAAAAAATTATTTTTGAGTAATGTCATTTGAAAGAATGATGTGTTGAGGTAATTCCTGTTTGGAGTGTAATTTGGCTTTTCGTAAGAAAAATAAGTGGAAATTAGGAAACTATTGAAATTATTTCAATTTCATTATTCAGCAGCATTGATGCGCTACTTTCTTGTTCCGAGAATGTATCTATTAACAGTGATGTTTTGCCTTACAGCTTTTCTGGGAGAAGAGGCTACAAGGACTTAGTGCATCAGATGTAACAGAACAAATTATAAAAACCATGGAACTACCTAAAGGTCTTCAAGGTACTATCTCAGTTCAGCCGAGCAGTACACACCGTGTGCCAGGCTGTGTGTTAGATGCCGTGGAGTCCGAAGTGATTGAGACGAGGCTGCTTCTTGGGGGCGTGTATGCCTTGCTGGATGATAGACCTCTTGTGTTGTAGTGAACCCAGGGGAAAATGTACGAGAAACGCTTCTACGTTGCAGGGATGCTTCAGGACAGTGTATTACCTAAGATTTTTTCTGTGTATAAAGATGTTAGCTGAAGGTTAGGTGTCTCTTGTAAATTAACCTGTGTGCTGCTTTTAGAACCAAATGGAGCTGAGTGGCAGAATTTCCCAAGCTTCCTGCTTATGCAGCCTATGCCCCCGCCCGCCTCCAGCACTTGCTCTTTCTTGTCTCTTGTTGAAAGAACAGTGAGCAGCTCTTCTGCCTCTCCCTCTACAAACTGCTGCTGCAAACAGCAGTGGGGCCAGACGCACCTCAGTGCAGTAACAGCAGCCAGCGGGGTCTGGAGTGGAGGACGCAGTTGCCATTGTGCCTGTCTCACCATGTTAGCTCCAAGTTGTAGAGAACCATTATGTTTCAAGTATGAGAACTTCAGCTTCTACATTTTGATGTACAGAGGATTGCTTAAAAATCCTCACAATTCATGGTTAGAATATTGTCTCATCCTTTTCTGTTTCTGGAAATTATTGCTTTAACTGGTTTAACACGTTTATGACTTTAAGCAGTGCATTTAAATGTGGCCATAGTGGCCAGTCTCCTTAAAGTAGGCAAGGTGTACTTATTAAATAAATCTGTTTGCCCTGGCTGGTATAGCTCAGCGGATTCAGCACCGGCCTGCGAACCAAAGGGTCACCAGTTCGATTCCCAGTCAGGGCACATGCCTGGGTTGCAGGCCAGGTCCCCAACAAGGGGCATATGAGAGGCAACCGCACATTGATGTTTCTCTCTCCCTTCCCCTCTCCAAAATAAGTAACTAAAATCTTTAAAACAATAAAAATTAAATAAACAAAGCTGTTAACTTGGGTATTTTGTTAGGTGTATGAGAAAACTGGTGAAGCTGTAGGTACAACACGCCTGCATTGACTTCTCCTTTGAGGTCTTGAAACAGAGAAGATCAGTGTTGAGATGTTGCTAGAAATTAGTGTTAAAAACTTCAGGAGAAGCTGTTCCAGGAGAAATTCAGGAATACATTAACCTTGGTTGAGGAAACATAGCTAACTTCTAAAAAGTTTTTTAAAAAATTGGAAAATGTATTTTAAAAGTTATGTTAAAATTCTATTGAAGCGCACAGCTATTTTTTTTTTCTATTTAATGTTAATTCTTCGGTATAATAACTGTTAAGGAGATATTATGTAATGCTTTGCTCCTTTGGCTTATTTCTCTTTTAAATATATGAATATAAAAATATTGGTTGCTTTAGGTGACATAAAGTTTGCTGGCACACCTGGAAGTTTCCCTTAACAAGCACGAATTTCTGATTGCAGGAGTCGGTCCAGGTAGCAATGATGAGACCCTTTTATCTGCTGTTGCCAGTGCTTTGCACACAAGCTCTGCACCAATCACAGGGCAGGCCTCCCCTGCTGTGGAAAAGAACCCCGCTGTTTGGCTCAACACGTCTCAACCCCTCTGCAAAGCTTTCATTGTCACAGACGAAGACATTAGGTAAGGCAGCTTGACCAAACTTCAGAAACTTGCTTTTTACATCTGATAAAATTGCATACTGCCTGTTGGGTTCAGTGGCATATCTGATAAGCGAGGAGTCCCTCGGAACGTTATGTGTGTATATTTACAGAGCTTTTGTGACACCAGTGGAAGGTGATGAGTAGGACATTTGAAACCAGACACATGTTGAAAAAGGTAGCAGTGGTGTGGATAAGGGTGTCATTGTGATCATGTCCAAAGGACAGGTTAGTCGTACTCTCTACTTACCACTTTTGCAGCGCCTTTTGTAGTTTGGGGTTCTTCTTTTACCCAGTTAGGCCTATTTGTATGGCTTCCTGCATTGGTGTGTCTGCAAAGCGGTCTCTCTTTAAAGCAGAGCATACTCATGCTTTGAGCTCAGTTGTGTTTTCAGTGTTTAACTTACTTACCTTGATTATGTTTACTTCACTTTAGCTCAGTTTAGAGATTTATTTATCTCCACCTTCAAGGAAAGATTTAAGGTGGCTCCGGAGAGAGAGAGAGAGAGAGAGAGAGAGAGAGAGAGAGAGAGAGAGAGAGAGACAGACCCACTAGTGCACGCTCTCACACACACCCCGAAAGCAAATGGGAAAGAGGAAGCAGAGGTTAAAGCAGTAAAACAGAGCCGGGAATAAGGAGCGGGCACAAGCCATTAACGTCTTTTACTTTTTCTGAGGCTGAGCCCCAGTCAGGGTGTCAGCAGCTAATAGTGAAAGGGAAGCATACAGCTGAAATTGATGATGCCCAGAAGGCATAGCAGGACCGTTGCTGAGAAGCAGCAGCACTACTCTAGGTGTGCCGACCTCAAAGACATCCTCATAAGGGATTTGGGACCTTGAGTCTCATTGCTTTATAATGATAGTGTAGCACACTGTATTCTCTGTAAAAATACGGCAGCGTGTATGTACATCATTGTTTCTCTCCTCTGAATGTAAATCAGAAAGCTTTCTTGGGTATTATTCCTAGACAAAACCAGCAGATGGCACTTTTGAATCGTATAATTTATGAATAATATGTTTTATATTTGTATTTTTTTCTGAATCCTTATAAGTTGGCATGAGAATGTTTTTCAATGCATGAGTGTAGATAGGTCTATAATTTTGTTTAAACCTTTTTGGGGTTACAAAGATGGAGAGTCGTTCAGTGTTGAATTCATTCAGACGCCTTGATTACATAGCATTTATGATCAGCATTATTTTTTAAGAAAAACAAAATGTAAAATCAGGGAGAGGAATCAACTTGCTGTTCGGCTTATTCTCACCCTGAAGGAAGGAAATTACTCAGGAGACCAGTGGTTTTCTGTGTTGGAATGACTAATCGGCAGGATCTCACCAGGCCATCACTGTGTTGAGTGCGGTGGTCTGAGTGAGAGCTTGGGGGATGCCGATGGCCTCAGCGCCAGATCTTTTGATAGTAGAGGGGGCTGTCTCAGGGCCAGATCTGGATGATTTCCTTTTAAGGTAAACTTGTTCAACAAATTGCCCGTTTGATTTAATTGTCATAACAGAAATTATTAAGCACACATTTCTTGTTGAATGAGTACAGGTTCAAACTAAATTACTGCAATTTAGTTTGGAATTGTTGAAATTTAATGGAATTGTTGCCATTTCTCCAATTGTGTTTCCATTATTCTGTTTATATTAAACCCTCAGTTAAAGATCTCAACATTAAGTGTGTATTTTTTTCAGCATCTTTGATAATATTTTCATCCATGAGTATATTTGTTTTCTAATACTGAGTAACAGATTGTCGTAAACTTAATAGCTTAAAACAGTGCTCATTCATAGCTCAGTTCCACAGGTCCAGAGGCTGGGCCAGGCATGGCTGGATTTTCTGCCAGGGTCTTACAGACTGAAACCACAGTGTCTGCTGGCCCGCGTTTCCTCCTGGGTCCACGGGGCCCTTTCACGGTCCAGCGGTTGCTGCAGAAATCTGTGTGGTTGAAGGACAGAAGCCCTGTTCTCTTGTTGACTGTGGCGGGGGCATGTTCTCGGCGGTTAGAGGCCGATGGCAGTTCCTGGTCCCATGGGTCCCTCCATACTCCCTCTGCAGCTTCTTTTAGGAAGGGCCAGCACCTTTCAAGGGCTCTTCTTATTAGGTCGGAACGTCTGTGATAACCTCTTGATTGACTCAGGGTCCAATAGATTAGTAGCCTAATCAGGGAGTTTCATTCCACCACATTCTTGAGGTCCACCTACCCTTGAGGGGAGGGAATTATACAAGGAGTATGTACAGGGGTGGGACAGGGGGCAACTTGGGAGCTGTTAGAATTCTGCCTATCCCGGTGGGCAGATGCTGTAGTTTCAGCTTCCGTAAGTATGGAAAGTCATTCTCCAGACGAGAGACTTGTGGCGAATATTAGAGTCTAAGATGTACTTCTCCAACCAGAACCATTCTTCACTCCATTTTCTTTGTCTTCCTAATGGAATGACTCTAGGGCAGTCGTGCACATTCTCATACTCTATTATTAGGAGTGAGAGACTGCCAATGAGACCCAGATGTCATTTGTCATAAACCTTGAGTCACTGAGCCAGAGGCAAGACTAACTATGTAAGAAATAAACAATGCGTTCTTCTTGACCTTGCTTCATTACATGAAAATCTGTGGGACTCCAGCTTCTTTTAATTTGACAGAGGCTTTAGAGCTCCGACCAGCTCACTGACAGCCTCTCTCTGTTAGAAAATTCACTTAAAAAGTGGACGTCCGTACCTTTTAACATTTTGTGCTGATTTCAGAGTTCAGTAGAGATGACATAGAAGGTTTTCATGGGTACACAATATGTGAGCTTTACTACCTT
>PVKM010010451.1:0-34873 GCA_004027735.1 Carollia perspicillata
CACATCTCCCAGATTTAGGCCAGGACAGTTACAACGTGGTCAAGCATCCAGGCCCGCCACCTCCCGCTGGGACTCGAAGCTGCTCTGAAGGACACAGGCAGCAGCACCTTCCCCAAGGCCTCTGCGTGCCCTTCTCCGGTCCAGCAGTGACAATGAGTGAGGGTGACAGAAACACCTACGAGAGGCATGCTCACGAGAGGCCACTGCAGGGATGAGTTCATACCCTGTCTCCCGAGACTCCTCTCGGAGCAGCTAAATCACATTTCAATTCAGGGTTTCAGAGTCAAAGCTGGGGAGGGTGGGGGTGCCTGGGACAGGACTAGGACAGTGGGTGTCCCAGGAGAGGGCCACAGAAGCCAAACAGGAGTGAGGGCAGCTGGCACCACACGCAATGACAACCGCTTCTTCACAGCACAGGAAGGAAACCCCCTCTTCCAGCCCCGGCACTGTGTCCCCAAGATCATCGGGTGGGCGGCTTTTGAGAGCCGTCTCCACAGAAAGCTGCCTTCAGAGAGAACCCGCTGTCCTTCCTCGGTTCTCCAGCTGGGCCCTGCCCTCTTGCCGCCTCCCTGCGTACCTTCCAGGTTGATGAGGAAGGTCCCCGTGTGCTCGGTGGCATCCGCAGGCGTCACCTGTGGCTCCTGGGGGAGGAGAGTGGTCCGGGAAGCCATCATGAGCTCGCTCAGCTGGGAGGTGCTGGAAGTCTCCTCAGCTTGCAGCATCTGAAGTCAGTGAGCAAGTGCAAGTTACCACCTGAATTAGGTTTTCACCGTAAATGGAGGTTATCAGCGCTAAGTTCTCGTATCCAGGGAGAAACCCTTTGTACCATTCCCTCCTGATACAATGCTATTAGAACACATCGATTCTTCCTAGTCCGCAAGGCTCGAACGGAGAACTTCCAGTCGGTGGCATTTACTGAGAACATCCTCTGGCAGCTCTTCGCTTTGCCGGATGCCAAACACCCACGGTTTCTAATTGCTACGACACACCTGCGCGGTGTTTATCCCCGCCCTCTTTGTAAAGGGAGAACCAGGCGCAGAGAGGTGAACCTGCCCGACTTTCTCGGCCACTCCGCGGTGCAGCCGCCACCCAGCCCAGGGCTGTGGTCTCCCAGGCCCACACTCTCCCTGGGTCACGCTCCGACGCTCGGCGAGGGGCTAAGACGCCACCTCACGAGGATGGCCATCTGAGCAAGGCACGGACGCGTCTGAGGACACCGAGCTGGGTGTCTGACAGGCACTTCCACATTTTTCATTGTAATTTTGGTCTTTAAAATGAGTGTGAGCTCATACAGACATTCCTTTAAGAAAAAAACTCGTAAGAAAGCAGACTCAAAAAGATTCATTTGGTTTTAACAAATCATGAGATTTGTAAGTGTTCGAACCAGGGCTGCATTTGACAGCTACTTAGTGTGAATCCTAAGGAAAATGTATTCCATTTTGAAGAAAGTGTTTTTTCTGATACAAGCTGCAATCTTTCCAGCTTGTTGCTCAGAGCTCGTGAGGTCACAGGAACCGGGTGAACCCGGTGCTGGGCTGCTTGGCCCCAGCGAGGTGGCAGCCCCCGTGGTGCCAGCCCCTGGCTCATCAAGTGAAGGGGCTGGAACTTCCCCAGCGCGCATTTGAAACGTTAACACGCTACTGGAATTCTCTCCTCTGATTGACAGTCTCAGATCTACTAGCTATTTCCAGCCTCCGGTCTCGATCAACTACAATATTAAATCTTTAAATGGAGCTTACCCACCAAATAAGATGGTCATGGGGGGGGGGGGATGATACCAGTAAAACGTAAAATATATTCATGGCCAATTCTTTCTAAGCATTAAAATTACAGAAACATCTTGAGTCAGTATGTTAAGCGCTAAGCCCATCTGGCCAATCAACCTCCAAATCCCAAGAAGAAATATTTGATGGAACTGTAGAAAAAAAACAAATGGTGAATACTTTGAGATCACATCTGTCGGAGCAAATGAATTTTTCCAGAACTCGAGAAAAGAAATGGAGATCTTGTTTTGGATTTGTTTAGAATCTGGTCCAGACAGACAAACTCCCAGAAAACTACACCCTCAACACAAAACTCCCGATTTTTGTGTATCCTAATACTGCGCCCATAGACTTACACGTCATCCGAATAGCCCTGAGGCCTTGCACTTCATTATACCTTCCCTGTCCCAACACGAAGATTTTTAAGCAAATTTCCAGTGAGACTGTTGATACGAACACCCTTTTAAAAGGTACAAATGACTGCCGACCTCTATTATCTCGAAGAGCAGCCCGGGCTCGATGACGATGGTGACCTCATACTCCGCGGCGTTTCTGCCCGGGATGCTCCCAAGAAACGCGTCTCTCATGGCGCACGCGCTCTCCATCGCCTCCTCCAGCCCTGGCTTCTTCCAGATGGAACTTGTAGTAATCCACCCGGTACGAAAAACGCTCCTGGGTTCTTAAAGATACAGATTTAAAAAAAAAAACTGGTAATTTACATGCATTCCAAACTAAACACAAAGCTCTAAACGTTATATATTCACTGTGCCTGGGAAGGAGGAACTGTCGTTTCCTGTAATCACGGGACAAAATATTATGGGGCTGCCCTCACTGCTTCCAAACGTGCACGTGAGCCTTTGAAAGCGAAGCTAATAAGCGACTCTCCCTCCTCTTTCTAAACTTCCAGAGTTTCTTATTTTCTGTAAGTTCAGTACAATTGGAAAAAAGATCACAAAAATACTAAAAAGCACTAACCTTTGTTTTAATAGAATTTAATGTATTTCTGACACTTTAAATATTTAAGAAACAGAGCTTTCTCAATATGGCCCAGTTGCTAGCATCTCGGAAAGCACTCGAGGCCCCCTGAAATCCACCCTCTACAAATACGCGCGGACGGGACCGAGGCGCGTCCCCATAAACCACTCGCTGCAGATGAGCAAGTGCCCCTTATGTGAAGAGCGCACGATTAGAAGTTGCACCCTCGTCGTTGCCTTCCCATTTAGAGAAAAACCAGCATTCTTACCTTTAGCGTAAGGTATGTGCTGGAATACCTCCTCAGCCAAGTGTGGAAGAATGGGCGCAAAAGAACGAACCATGACATCCAAAATTTCAGCCAGCGCGGTCTGGCAGGAGCGTCGTTTGGGGTCACTTGCGTTTTCGCAGTAAAGCCTGAACGAGAACAACCCCTCAGCAGCTGACATCCCTGTATTCCGATGGCCAAGGCAGGCCCTGTCTCGGGTCGCACTTATTCTTACAGTGGCTAATCGAATGGGTCTAATCGTCTTCAAATTACATAAAATATCATAGACCCTCCATGTACTTTCCCCTTTTCTGGTGTGCCCCCCCGCCCCGCCCTCCAAGCCTCAAAAGCCTCTCAGTGGCTGAAATTCCACCTCCCAGCTAATAGAGTCCAGACTACTGGATCAAAGGACAACCAAGTCAGCTGACCTTTAAATGTGCTCCCCACTCAAGCCTTACAGACTCCCCAAACAGGACTCATGTCTCATGAGCAGCTACTACTGGGCGCTTCATCGAACACAGCACATTCCTGAGATACCCTTTTCCTTCTCATAACCACACTGGGGTGGGATTAGCTTTACCACTTTACGGGTAAAGACACAGACTGGAGGGCGAGCTGCCCCAAATCGGAGAGCTAGGAAGAGGCAGGGCAAAAACGATCAGCCTTCACCCTAGAATCCATGCCAGCAACCTCCCGGCTGCCCACCTGGCTCACAGCTGGCCGCGCAATGTCTGCTGAGCAGAACAGACACTCAGGAAATGCTTGTCGAGTGTCTCACCGTTCAGCCGCACGTACCTATCTTTGATTATGCTGAAGTAGAAGTGAGAAAGTTCTCTGGTGTAAAAGGCTCGCAGCAGCCGGACAACTTTTCCAAAGTCGTACTGCTTGTATGAGTCGGTTATCTAGGGAACAGAGCCAAACACATTGGGAAGCTGGGATGAGTGAATGGGAAGGCAGGTCGTCATCAACAAAACATGTTCCTGCTGAAAATACGCGTCAAAGGCAGGCAAGTACAAAACAGGTGACAGGCAAAGCTCTTGGGCCAGGGCGGGGGGTGGTGTGGGGAGCACGTTTCCCAAACTTGACTTCTGGTTCAAGTTCGACTGCCTTGAGAAAACACTGAACGTCCTGCTCCGGAAGCTATAGGAGGGCGCGCGTCAAAGGAAAGGATCTGGTTTTGAGCGACGACACCACATCATTTAAGAGCAGCAAAGAGTGCAGGTCACCACTGTTGCCTCGTTTACGCCTGGAAAGTAAAACTGGCCAAAAATCTGCGCACCCGCCTCTGGACTTATGGGTACACAGAAGCAACCACACTTCCAATTCCGAGTAACACAAGTGATCTGTGTTTATATAGAAGTGATAAGGTATCTCCCAAGACACAGAAATACTCATGTCAGTTATTTCTAGACTTTGAGGGGCCTATCTGCAGGGAAGTCAAGTCCAACTCGACTCCTTCCAGGCTGGAGAAATACTCAGTAATAGAGCTGATCTTGAGAGAAAATACGGTCTGAAAAGTCTGGGCCTATTGTTTCCACGAGGTAATTATCTCTCGTCTTCTGAGAAACTGGGAAGGAAACCATCAGACCCCAAACCTCAGGTCCACCTCGGAACGTGTGGAATTTACCAAGTAGCCGTCTTCTCAGGGCTGCAGTTCAGTCTGTGCCTAACCTCCCAGCAAGGCTGCTCCGCTGCACGCACATCGCATTCCCACACGGGGCAGTGCCGGTGCCGCCCTCTCCCGAAAGCCTGCTGGTCCCGCTCACCTTGCCTGCTAGGTCCTGCAGTAAGTGCAGCATGTACTGGTCTACGACGTACATTTTGTTAGCAGGGACGGAATCTGTCTCTGGGTTAAAATCAGCCACGTTTCCCAAAAGAAAGCGGAGTGTATTCCTAAGCTATCGGGAAAGAAGAAAAAAAACAACAGGCAGTCAAAAAAAATTTATGATGTCGTAAGTTCTTCTGAAAAGTTATTTTATTTCTCTGCAATTAGGTTGTATCCAACTCATGTTTACTTTCTTACTGGGATACTTTTAAAATAACATTCCGAAAGGAGACTGCAAATGCAAAACAAGGAAACAAAATGCGATTCATTTTAGTAGCCCAGGTGAAGAAACCACCCCTGGACTTCACACGTAAAGAATTTTCATTCTGTTTCTTTCTAACTGTAGGGCAGTCACCTTTCAGCAACTCAGTTTACTCACCTGTGTAGGTGAAAAGGATAAATGGAATAAATGTGAGAGGTTGCTGAGTACATAAAAAGTATATAAAATTGTCAAGTATAATAGCATAAACAACAAAACATAAAGAAAAAATAAATCTTAAAAGTATACAAAGTCAGTATTTCACATAGTATGTATATGCTTAATTACGCAGTGTTTTTCTTCTCTAGTCGTCACAGATACAGAACAGTAACTAGTTAACTTTCTAAGAAAAAAATCCACAGTGCAGTAGACGTGCCTTCAGTATTTGCATTTATCTGTAATTACCGATATGTAACATAAATACTGTATCAAAATCTCCTTATGAAAGTGAGCACCGATGTATAGGGCATGTCTGGCTTTTAGCCACAGACTGAATCGGATTCAGAATGCTTTTCAGCTGACACAGAGAGCCCCAGACACTTGAAGGCAAGTCCCCGGGTCCGAGTCACTGGAGAACTCGGTCTCTGGGAAGCACTGCTAATGCGCTAATGCTCGCAGTCGATTCGGTGCCCAGGACTTTGCAGGGGAGCAGGTCCCTGACTCGGAAAAGCACTGCATCTCACATCAGCCTCAGTGCCCTGGGAGGGGCCCTGACTGCTCTGCGCCCGCAGGTCATCATTCTCCCTTTGACACGAGGCCTTTCCAAGCGAATGGGAGGAGCTGCTGGCACTTCCAGACTTCCCTTCTTTGCCGGAAAACTCTAGGAGGCGTTATGGGGGCCGGGAAGGGCACAAAATCTTTGAGCCTTTTACCCGGCTCATGTTATGACCATGTGTTTTTTACATAAGGGGAAATAATATCTCTGAAGTTCATGTCTAGACGAGAGTTCAGTTAGCGAAGAAATAAACTGCTCTGCTGATCAGGGCCTTGTGTAAACACACCGCAACGGCGGGGAGAGCGGTGCTGTGTGAGCCCAGCCGTACCTGTCGCCCTGTCTCGGCAGATTCTGCTGTGGTTTACAATATTAAAACGTCCATCAGCAAAACACGGGCGGACTTTCAAATAAAATGCAGCCTCCGCAAAATGTGTATAGTTTCACATATGCTCTTTATGTAATAAAGTATAAAAAAGTATATAAAGTTATTATTAATACTGATTTTTAAACACGTAATATGGAGCATTTTTAAATGCTCACACGTGTAGAACTCATTTTCATTCAGTTTTGTAGTGTCAGACAAAATGTGCCCCTTCTTTACAAATGGTGGTTCAGTGAACTTTTCATCCAGAAACAGGAAGGACACCGACTGACCTTGCTAATATCGTCTCTGGCCGCGTTGAGCACGGATGAGCTAATTGTCACTTCAGTGAAGACGTTAGACTCAGCCACCCACCAGCGAAGGACGTCGGCGCCATAAGGAGGCTCTTTGCTTTGATCCTTTTCGATGAGGGAAAAAAACCCAAAAACAGAAACCCAAATGAGTGGCTGTCAACTCCAACGAGGTGAACAAATCTTTCAGGCAGTCCTACTCGCCAACACGTGAGCACGACACGAGCACAAAAAAATGCTCGCGTTGTAATGAAGCGGGGCTACAGTCTCAGAGTTGAGGCTGCGTCGAAGAGAACGACCCTGAAGGGACAGCACGCGCTGCAGTCCCGCGCGACACCCAACCTCCTCCCTGGTCACGTCTGCGCGTCTCCCACAGCCGCTGCTCAGACACACAGCCGTGCTCTGACGTCGGGGGTCGGGGGGAGGGTGCTGCTCTTCCCTCAACATCCCCTAGCAGCTCTGGACACCGAGAAATGGCCACTGGACATGAGGAGGGCGGTAAAACGCCACAGGAGTAACAGGTAGGTGCTGTCTTTTCTCAAAACAGCTTCGAAATACCCCAGATTATCAGCAACCCCAGATCTGACGTTCATTAAGGACACGCTTTAAAGTATGTAATTTCCAAGAATGATGAAACGTGCATTCAGAAGTTGCGATCTCTTTTTTTCTCATACCATTTCCATTTAAATGTAAAATGAGAGTTTAAAGCTCCAGTAAAAAAGTGCCCCCCTTTTTTGGTGCAGGGCCTACCTGGAGGTTCAGACCTGAAACGAGTCACGAGGGCCACCCACAACCGCAGCCCTTCCCTTTATCACCAAAATCAAGCATCATTTAAGAGTCAAATTTAAGACATGGTAAGGCCTCTGCTATTCGTATAAAAGATGTTTGGTTTTTTTAAACATAGAAGTAATTATATTAAGGGTTTTGGCTGCCAACTTAGTCTCAAAACCAAAACAAAGAGCTTTCAAGAACCACCTACTTGACCTCCGTTGACAACAACGTTGGGGTCGATGACATTCCCAAGGGACTTGGACATCTTTTCTCCCTTCTCTCCGAGGGTGAATCCGTGAACGACCACTGTCCTGAGAAGGCAAATCGGTGAGTATGGTAACACAATCATTACGGCCCTTCCCAAGATGGCTTAAAGGGGGTATCTTGGTTTGATGCAGCAAAAATAGGATTTTTCTTGACCGCTTATGTATGAAAGCTTTTCTTGAAAGTCTAATTTTAGCAGCTTTCTATTTATAAACAGAAAAATTTTTGATGTTTGCATCACTAAACAAGTATTTCCTGAACATCTATTATACCGCTGGTTTTAATGATCAAAACTAACTAGGAAAATATATGTCTTTAAAAAAAGCAGATTATCACCTCAAATTATCTTCAAAATGACAATTCAAGAAAAAAGTATCTGCTATTCTACTGGCTTATAAAAGCACATTATACAAGAAACAAACGTTTATGTTGTTCTGGAATGGGTTTTCATTGTAAGACAGCAAAAATCTTGAGCTCTTTTAAGAATCTTTCAGATTAGAACTTCTATCTGCATTTGTGCACAAAGAAAAGCAATTACCTACGACCGAGAGCCCCCGATTCAACACAATTCACTAAAGGGAAGTTTCGGCTCCCTCCCACTCCAGGACATTCCGAATACAAGGACCCTGAGCCCACAGGCTGTCTTCAGTGGACCCCGAAAGCCCTCGTCTGCATCCCTCCGTGCCGAGGCCGACCAGGTCTGAGGATCTGGCTCTCCTCGGGTTCCCCACGTCCCTGGTCAGTGCCGACCTCCTCTTCTCGGAGTTATGACCTGTCTCAGGACAAGCCTCTTCCGTATGGTTGTCTCTTTTCTTTCTCTCTCTTTCACTTTGAACTCTCATGAGCCCATAGTCTAATAAAAGGCGGTCATCGTACTGTTCGGCCCAGGGCCAGTGCCCAGTGGAGGCGCTCACGGTGTGCTGACTGGGGCAGCTCGGGCACGATACTCACTTAAAGGGGGCCTTTTTCCTCGCTGCCACGCTCGTTAACAAGGAAGACTGAAACCAACCACCCAGCTGGTCTTTTCCTTCCAAGTATAAGTCTGCGGTTTGGTCCGTACCTCGAAAGTAAGTATTAACAAAGACAGACATGTAATTAAACTAGGAAAACAGAAAGGAACATGTACGAAAGTACAGAAAGGGTAAAAGCAATTATATTATTTCTGGGTAGATTGCACTCACCAGAGCTGTTACTCTCACTGCCAATTTATCAATCAAGATAAAATAAAACCTTGGAGTATGAACTTCCAAACCATAGGTAATTATAATACTATCTAAATGAGGGTTCAATTCATAATTATCAACATCAATATTACCAGTTAAATATTTTATGAGAACCACTATTTTTATCAATTTAACAAACACTTGCTGAGGCTCCAATAACTTTATATGTTAACTCACTGGATTTGCAGTTTTCTCTGTAAGGCAGGTACTATCACTTCCCCGTTTTATACACAAGGAACGTGGGCCCTCAGAGGGTTTATTGCTTGTCCAAGGCCACACAGATAAGCAACAGTAGGTAAGGATTGTGAACCTAGACAGTCTGGAGGGCATGTGCTTAACCGAGAAAGGAAATCAGGACAAAATGTCTTTGTAAAGGGCAGGTTACTAATCTCTAATTTGACAACGGCCCAGTCAAAAGATGGGCCAACCATAAAAGAGCCCCGTGAGCAAGGGGTTGGGGCGGGAGGTGGCTGGGATGCGTGGCGCAGCACAGAGGTTTTCAGGGCAGTGAGAACGCTCTGTGATGCTGTAATGAAGGACACTGGTCACTATGTATCTGTTCAAACCCCCGGAATATACAACACTGGAAGTGACGCTAATGTCCACTGTGGGCTGGGGTGATTATGACTGGTCAGTGTAGGTTCAGAGGCTGTCACAAATGGGCCACCTGGTGTGGGATGTTGACCGGGAGGCTGTGGGAGAGAGCGGACAAAGGGTACGGGGACTCTGCTTGCCACCCTACTTTGTGACGTACCTAAAACTGCTTTCCGAAATAAAGTCTGTTTAAAATACAAAAGTAATTCATAGCTTTTTTTTTTTAAGAAATCCCCACAATAATTAATGCCTTCACTCAATGTTTAAAGAATGTTTTAGAAACACAGGTATGATGTGTTTATTACCTACATGTGATCCGTTTAAAAATGCTGCTCCCTTTCAGAAATTCTCAGGTTTCAATTTCTTAAGTTCTGCTGACCTTGAGCAATGAAACGTGTACTTGACCTGGCATTAAAATTCATAAGCCAAGTCTCTTTCACTGCTAGAAAATCGGTTCGTGAAAATTAAAACTGGATATGTATGCTATATAATCAACAAATTCATCTCATTAAAGAACAGTAGATACTGATGAAGTCTGGTAGCTAAAATTAAGCTCAAAATCAAGCTGATTGTATTTTTCAATAAACACTCTCAAGGAAGTAGACATAGACATTAAATAATTTCATACTGGACTTGATACAGACCATTTGAGGAAGAAAAAGTACAATAAACCTTCTCAAGAAAGTAGGTGACTTCTTGTGTGTGGTTTTTGTTGTGTGTTGTTGTTTTTTCAAGGCAAGTCACCTCCACTTTATGACTTTTTAAACTATGAATTAACCTAGTATCTTGACCCCCTCTTGTTAATGCCTATCTTTTGAAGCTTTTTTTTAATCACAAAAGAATAACAGGGAGCTAAATAGGATAAAATATTAGCTGATTAACCTAATTTTTATTGATTATATACTTTTTTGAGGAGGAAGATGAGATCTGAGTGACAAGCAGAAATTATAATCTAAAATCAGGCTCACGCATTATCTATAAAGGTAGTTTACGGTCGGACAGGCCCTATGCATGCGACATGCATCTTTAAATAACAGGTTAACTTTATTTCTTTGAATTAATCACCTAAACATGGCAGGAAAGGGAAGGAGGGTTTGTGGACTAGTGCACTCTTACCACTAACTTCCTTTAATAAGTATTTCTGCCACAAATGGTCATCTGAAAACACCTCAAACCATTCAAGAAGGCCTGACTGCTCTCAGCACCACGGACAGCGGCACGCGACCCTGAAGGGCCCTTGTGGGTCTTCAACCCTGTCCAGGACTCCAACTTGCAAGCGCCGCACTTGGTAATACAAAGCCACTTCAGAAATTAGAAAGCAGCAGTGCTAGTAGCAGCAATTCCCACCGAGGCCGAAGCAGCTAACGAGCTCTGAAACATCCTGTGCAAGCAGTTTCACGTAGTGGCAACTCCCGAAATTCAGGATGCCGTCCCAGATGTGGCAGTCGGCTACTCTTCCTCCTGTTTATATCACAACGCTATGGAACTTACCTACCTTATGCAATGCTATTTGGCTCCATTTTCAATGTAACTTAGGAAAACAAAGTACCTAAACTGCCCATATTTTCTTTTAAATACGGTGAAACTTATGAAATAATAACTACATAAAACTTATAAAAATTGTATTAATATAGAACTTACCTCTGGACGTTATTATGATGTATATTTTAGCTATAATATAAAGTCAGCATGGATTTACTTGCATTCTACTTTTCAAACGTCCTAAGCCGAGAGAAAGGCCTCAGTGAAGGAATGCATTTACCTACGGCAACCACGCTGCTCTCCTCTCCCGAGTGCGGTGTGGGACCAGTACGCCCCAGCTAAAACCTGAGGACGGTCCCTTTCAATCCCACCAACCATGGCTTCTGTACACACAAGCTACTTTTCCCACACCCCCTTGCTCCAGAAAGAAAAAGGGATCTCTTGGGCCAAAGGTGGCCCTCAGGAGCAGGGGAGGGCCTGTCGGAATGACTGTGGCTTCCCTGGCACCTCGTCCCCGACTTGACCCGCACGGTGATGACCAGCCACATGCTTCACTTTGACTCTCCACTCAGTATCCTCAAGGGCATTTCTTCTGCAGACTCACCCTAACCATGACGAGTGTAAAATCAGTCAGTTGCTTGTATGGCGGGGGTGTGGGGGAGTGGTGGAAAAGCAAAGTAGCAGAGAAGAATGAGAACTGAAAATCAGGGCGCTTGAGCCCTCGAGTCTGACTGTAGGTTCCATGACCATCACCTCATCTGCCTCTACTGCAGTCTCATCCTCTCCTCTGAAAAATGATGGGTCGAAGCACTTCAGTGATGTCTAAACTTTGTTCGTAGAACTGGTGCCTTGGGGCTGTCAGGCGGGCCAAGGGGTGGGGGGGGAGGGAGAAAATACCCTTTTTTACCCATCTTATTTGGAAATTTCACTTCGAAAACAAAAAGTATACAAATCTTTAGATTAGATGATCTCCAAGGATCCTTCCAGATCTAAAATTACATTAGAACGGATCTTCCAAATAAAGCAAAAACAACTGTTGGTTATAGAATTCTGCTATGCAATGTTTATATATTCTCAAAACCACCTGATTAGCACATAAACTCTTACTTAAAAATTACCTGGGAGGACAAAAGACCATGAAGTTCCACTGTCAAACCAGATGTCCAAAATATCCCGACCTGGCAGAAACTCCAAGGCATCAGCACCGCCCGCCTAGTAAGACAATGGAAAAGCACTTCTATTGTACTAAAAAACGCAGACAATACATACCCAAAAACGTCAAAGAAGATGAACACTTAGAACCACTAAACTCACATTTTAAAATAAATTTAAAACATTTAAAAATGTCACAATTTCGTAATGACTGACTCATCTGCACATAAAAATGACTATGGCCACTTAATTTACATTTATTCATGCAAATACAAACGTTTTTTATTTTTTGCTTTCATTTTTACTTTCTTGAAATTATCCCCCAGTTTGGATTTTCAGTGTATGGTGCCATCGGTCACCTCTAATTCAGGTCCTGCAGAGTCCTGGTGTCCCGATGTGAGGCACTGTTCTCACAGTCATAGCTACGAAGTTTTAACCACATCAGTTAAAACTTCGGCCCTTGGTGGGATAAATAACCCTCGCACGCTACTGCTACATTAAGTACTAGGCTTCTCCAGCTGAACAGAAACATCTGCTCTCAGAGGGCACTGAAGTCTCGTTTCTAGTGAATGAACTCAGTCACTGTACGTGATAATGCACCTACATTTTTAGCTCCCAAGGACCCCTTCTGCAGTTAGCAGGTCCCGCAGCACGCACAGGACATCGCAAACCTGAGTCACAAACAGAACCTCACCTGAGCCAGGACTTCCTCGGGGAGAAGCTGCTCGGGGGGCAGAGTCCACCAGACGTCGCTGCCGTGCTGCTCCACCAGCCGAGCCACGTGCTCAACGGTTTGGCTGTGTTGGGGGGACAGGGCAGAGCTGTTCACTTAACTACTGTGACTCAGGCCAAACGTTCTAGAATTAAAGAAGAGTAGCACCTCTTCCCATCTGCAGCAGATTTTCCTGTCTTTCCCCCCAAACTTCAGCGACACTCTGTTCGATTGCTACTTGGCTGTCACCCGGATTCAACATAAATAATATCAGGATTAACAGGGTATCTAAGAAATAAAATGAAGTCATATGTACCCCTTACAAGAAGAATAAAGTCTTCTCCTAATACCCCTGCTTCAGTTACTCATTTCCCTATTTCTATCCAGCCACTTTCTATTCAAGTACCTATAATCAAAACCTCGTAACTATCCCCCCCAATTTCTGCCCCCAATGAAGCAACACGCTCTGCCACTTCCACCTTTGAAATATTACTCAAACTTGTCACCTCACTACTACTGAGTTAGTCCAGCCTCACAGCCTCAATTCTACTGTAGCTTGATGCAATGGTTGGACTTTTCCCCAATTCTCATCCCTTTGATTTCATGGTTCATCTTTGAGAAAAATGCATTCCCGAAACCGCTTTTATCACACCAGTGATCCCCTCTCGACACCTCCCAGTGCCCCACTCTCGGCTCGCAGGGCTGAGTCCAAACCCACGCCCACAGGAGCAATGACACGCCAGAACCTCCCTTTGACAACACAGCACCAGGCTCTTATCCCGACCCCGCCACTTTTTATACGTGTGACTGCGCACAAGGACTAAAGCTTCTCGAAGTCCCTGTTGCCAGTAATAAAATTCATTTATTCAAAAACACTCACTGAGCACCTCCACTGTCTTAGACAGTGACCTGGGCCCTGGAGAAAACAGCTAATGAGGCAGGTGAGATCCCTGCCCTCATGAACTTGCATTTCAGGGACCTGCCTACTTCCCGCAGACCGACTGCAAAACTGAGCACGGGGCCGAACACGCCACAGGAGGCCAACAGATGCACACTAATGAGTACTGCAACCGACCCTATCTTGGGGAAGACACGGAGTTACACGTTAGTTGAAAATTAGACTCGGGGGGAAATTTACACTAAATTCTCCCACAGGAACAACATGCTTTTAATTTATTATCACAGCTTTATGGGCTTTACGACTTCCTCTAGAGCTTCCCACTGAACTGCAGGGCGTTTCACGGCCAGAAGCCCGGACCCTGGACCCGGCTGGCGCCGAGCCCTCGCTCTGCCGCTTCCTACTTGTGCGACGCTGGCAAATGCGCTTCACGTCTCCGCACCTCCATTTGTGAAATGCAGATAAAACAGCATCATTAAGCCAGCTATTCTGGGCATTAATCAAGCTTATATATAAAATGCCTGCAAGAATGTCTGGTACCCATTAGTAAGAATTATATAAGCATTGGCTATTTTTCAAAGGAATTCTCTGAAGTTAAGTAAATTTAGACAGCTAATTTTGTTAGCCAATTACTAGCACATATACCACAGTAATATTTAATTAATTAAAATAGACATACTAAAGCCAACTTTTCTACTGTGTTCCTTTCTACCACAGTCCATCGGTGCAAGTAACTGAGGATTGACGCCAGGTCCACGAGAGTGGACGGAATGCACAGAGTGGGCACGAGAAAGCTCCGAGTTCTTGACCTGGATCAGCTGCTCACTACTCCCGACTGTGCGCGGCAAATCACCTAACTCGTTGCGTCTGATAATTCACTGATAAACGAAGTGACTGTTTAAAAAATGACAGGAAGCAAAACCAAACGGGTAACGTGAATTAAATATGTGCTACACATTGAAATGTGCAAGACCTTACAATAGCAAAATACCGCTATGAAGCAAAATGAGCTATTAAAAGACTGAAAAATATGCTACCAGCATCCATTCTGAAGAAATGATAAGTAATAAGAGTGTTAAAATGGGCACAAGTCCATATAGCTCGTAGGGTCACTCATTTTAGATGGACTTTTAACAGTCAAATAAACTTCTGTGATGAGACAATAAAAACTTCGTGCAATAACTATCTGATTACTACACGATGGGATTTGGTTACTGATTACTGTTTTATGCAGGTTGCACAGAACATTTTATCAGTTAAAATATGAATATACTATAATAAAAAAAATCTGAATAAACCTGACAAAAAGAAATACTAGCAAAGTCCATTTATACATATAAAAGTACAGCCGATACACTGTAGAAATGAGTTGCAATTTCAGGTAAAATGTAAAACACAACAGAGAACCAGTCTTGAATGCATCGGCAATACGCAGATTAAAAAGTAAAGCAAATGGTTCAAATTTCATATTCATTTAGAAAATGCGGCAGAAATGTTGGGGACCAACATCATCATCGATCCAATAAACACGCATGTGCACTCCACACATTCTACTTCCCAAGGCCCCGCTTCAGCACGCCCTCACTGGGTTCACGGAGCAACGCTGAGCAGCTCTGTCTGTGGCCGTGTCACGGTCATGAGCCCACGCAGGTGACACAGCTAAAGCCAGGCCTTGACAGCCTGTCTCCTGAATCACGGCCCAGTCAGCCTCGGGAACACGTCCAGAAAGACAGCCCCTGTCTCTCGGGCTGGCTGAGCAAAGGCAGAAAGCCTCTTATCAGCCAGGCATAAGGAAACCGCGGGCCCCAGGAAGTCTCTGCAGACGCCTGTTGACACAACCAGAGTCCAAAGAGCAGGCTCTGCCTGCGACTTGGCAGCCGCTGCCAGGACACACCTGACTCTGTTTCTGGGCTTCGTTCTCGGTGAACATGGGGAAAGCTGGGCAAAACATCTGAATCTTCAGAAAGAGAAAAGGCCTAACATTTTAGTGACTTCCAACTGCAGATTCTTCCAGGTCCAGAATATGTACGGGTACATATTCATTTTAGAATCTCCGAGTCACCTTGAACACACTGAGTTCTTTTTTGTATCCCTAGAGAGCAGATAATTCAATGAAGATTTAATATTATATTTTAAGTATTACTGAGTTATACGCAAGTATCTACTGAGTCTGTAGATAAAAATACCAAACAGAAGTTCCAATTTGGGGGCTCGCATGTCATTAAGGAACTGTAAAACCCTGCCACCTCTAATCAAAATGAGGTTTGTGTTTTAATTCCTACATTTTCTCAGTTATATTTTGAGATCTTAGACAATTATATTATTTATTTTTTAAACAAAAGCAAATTATAGTCCTGGCTGGTGTAGCTCAATGGATTGAGCATGGGCTGTGAACCAAAGGTTCGTGGTTCAATTCCCAGTCAGGGCACATGCCCGGGTTGTGGGCCAGTTCCCCAAGTGGGGGGCCTTGCAAGAGGCAACCACACATTGATGTTTCTCTCCCTCTCTTTCTCTTTCCCTTCTCCTCTCTCTAAAAATTAAGAAATAATTTTTTTTAAAAGCAAATTATAGACAATTCTGGAATCAGAGGATAAAAACTGAACAAAATGTCTGATATGCAAATCTCAAAGGCAAAAACATCCTCACATTCCAAACAAATCAAAATTTAAGTGGCCAGAATTGGAATCACAAAGTGAAAACTTTCTCTTGATTTATACTCTGGTGGTCTGAATGATCCTAAGAAATTCTGGCATTGAGTTTTAAAAACAAAACTTGCAATCAAAATAAACACACACATACAATCTACAAACAACGTTTGCTGGACTGTAAAATAAAAATACATTTAATGTTCAAACTAAATCTGAAAAGACAGTTTGGGAACAGAAATACCACCCAAGCCTGCACAGGTACCCCAAAGATACTCCTTACATAGCTCTGCAGCAAAAACCTAGGAACAGCCAAATGCTGGATGGGCCAAGTTTATAGGATTTCCATAAACAGGGAACTAAGCAACCAGTAAGCACCAAACCACCATTTTTAGTGGCTGTGAATTCATTCTTCTGAAATCGACCTACTGTGATCTCTTTTTTTTAACATCGTGTTCCTTTGTAAACAGCTATCCTGTATATTGTCTTTGTGCGAGACATGAATCCTCTCATTTCCCTTCTGAGGATGCTCAGAAGTGCACGTTTTTATAACAAAATTGAGATCATGCTTTAAAATTTTTAAAAAACATTTTACAGGCGTTTCTTAGTGATAATAAGCATTCTTCAAAAAAGTACAGGGAAGAAGTCAAAAATTTATGTTTGAAAATTTAAGAATATCCCCAGTCTGTTAATATCCTACAGTTAATACAGTTAACTTATAACCCAAAGACCCATGTAAGTTGCTGCTGACCCGTGTGGGTGAAACCGCTTATCAGTACAGAACCTATATGCTTCCATTTTAATGCTGTATCTCATTAAGCAATGAGCCCAGCATCATAAAACTTTGTACTTTACTCAAGAGCTTTATCTAAACACGGGCAGGACGTGCCCCTAGGTTAATCAGCGAAAACCCCTTGGTGGTAGGAGCAACTACACCACCAGCCAATCACCCTGCACTTTGATAGCAAGCAGGCCGAAAGCTTATTTAGCCTGTTACTGGAGACCCAGCAGCGCTGGGGCCACTGGGCTAGGAAGGCACTGCCGCTGCCCTCCCCGTGCCCCCTGGTTCTGTCTTCAGAGGCAAAACGTGAGGACTCCGCGCCTTTCTTCTGCACGCTACCAGACTGAGGTAAGAGGCTGTTTATACACATTTACAAAATTTCATGCTAGAACAACAGTGAAATTTGAGAAGGAAGCTATTTTTAACTTAATGCTATACTTATGTTTGAAAGGTAACAGGCAACAATTTGGGAGAGACTTTTCTTTATTTATGAAACATCATACTTTATTTTTCACCAAAAGACCATTAACGTGAACAAAAATCTGAGGTAGCTAAAGCTTAACCAAAAGATCATTAACATGAGCAAAAATCTGACTCAAATTAAACTAGAAATTCCCTGCCCGTTTCTAGGCAGTTTCTTATGATTTCCAGAAATGGGAGCTAAGTCCCCTACATGCATGTTAACTATAGCATTAATATCGTTAAGTTAATTATAATCATCTAAAAGGGTCAAAGAACTTTAACAGCTTCTTTTCCTTTGTAGGTGGCCAGTATTTCTCTATTTTATCTTTTTTTTATACTGAAATGCATTTATTTTGTCTTTATTAACTAGAAATAGATTTCTACCTAAATTATAACAGCATTAGATTACAGATTAAGAAAATGGCCAATAATGTTAGAGGCAGAAATGGAATTATTTGAGAAAATACAAATATGAATATAAAGTACTGATGACAATATTAATTCAAATCCAAATGAAACATCAGAGTTGCAAATATGCCAGTTGCTAAATTTATTTAGAATATGAATGCATGAAGGCTTTCTCCTATGACATAAATATACTTCAGAGATTACGTATAGACCTTCATCGAGAAAAGCTGAAGGAATCTTGTGATAGACATAATGGAGTTATCAAGTGTAACAGCAACTCCATGGGGACTATGTATCAATTTCCAGTGGAGATGCTGTTACTTTTGATGGTTTCCAACTTGCTGCAATATGAAGGCACACCCAAGAAGACAGAAAATCACGATCACTGTGATTCTCATCCAAGTCGAGTCCCCTTGCTCATTCACCCTGCCACCTACACATCTGGAGTGGTCTGCCTCTTCCTTCCGTCTCTCCCTGCCCTCTGTGCGTCGGGTCAGGTCGTGGACTGACAGATGGTGTACAGGAAAATGACCTATGAATTGACAGACTGTGGCTGCTAAGTGTGTCTGTCACTTCTGTAGGCCAATATTCTGTATGCCTCTACTGCTTCAGTGTCAGAACCAACTGAGACCATGCAAGCCACACAGGAAAAGAACATGTAACACAACCATGCAGATGTATCGACTATAAATAAAACATAAACGCTATCTAATGAATATCTGTTTTGAGTTTTTCTGATGAAGCTCACATTGATTTCACTCAGCTTACTGACCAATCAACCTGTGCACCATTTTACTGCATGATCAAAGAATGACCAAATAAACCAGTTTGCCCTCCTTCATATGGTCTACCATCAGTCAATTCTAGGAAATTACATATATACATACGGCCTACCCCCATCGATTCACGGAAGCTCCCTTAAAAACTTGTTCTGTAAATACTGAAAGGAATGAGAAACAATGACAGTGGCTTATAACCATTCCTTAAAAGAAAACACTCCAGTGTGGAATTTTAAACACTTGTATACATTTATTTCAACTTTAGTTCCTGATAGAGGTAATAGGATATTATCAGTTTATATCTGACCAAGCTCTCAATTTAAAAAAACATAAGCAGCCCTGGCTGGTGTAGCTCAGTGGATTGAGCTCGGGCCTGTGAATCAAAGAATCACGGTTCGATTTCCAGTCAGGGCACATGCCTGGGTTGCAGGCCAGTTCCCAGCAGGGACGCACGAAAAGCAACCATACATTGATGTTTCTCTCCCTCTCTCCTTCCCTTCCCCTCTAAAGATAAATAAATAAAATCTTAAAAAAAATAAAAAATAAATAAATAAATAAAAAATAAAAAAACATAAGCAGCCCTGGCTGGTGTAGCTCAGTGGATTGAGCACGGGCCTGCCAACCAAAGTACCACGGTTCGATTCCCAGTCAGGGCACATGCGTCAGGGCACATGCCTGGGTTGCAGGCCAGTTCCCAACAGGGGATGCACGAGAGGCAACCATACATTGATATTTCTCTCCCTCTCTCCTTCCCATACCTTCTGAAGATAAATAAATAAAATCTTTCAAAAAATACATAAGCAACAAATTCAGCCAAAGAGTCTTAGCTCCAAATTTTACTAAAATTGCAACTGTAATAGAATTATAGGAAAAAGCCGTACAATGACTTCCTGTTCTCTAGAATCTGGTGTCTTTTCCTAAAACATACTCACTCCTCATGCCTACCTAAAGTTTAAATTCCCTCACCTCGCACTCAAGGCTCACTCCAGTCTGCCCAGCCAGCCTTTCCCCGTGTTTGTTCCTGAAATGCCCTCACGAACACTGCTGCCGACTAGGGTTCCCATACGTGCCACGCTCTCGCCCTGCAGCTCCTCGGCTCCCGATGACCCCAGCATGTCCCCACACTTCCTACCGAATCCAGAAGGCCCCACTCTAGTGCCACGTCCTGTGGGAGTGAAGCAAAGGGGCCGCTCTGTGGCTCCTTGTTTACCCCAGGGTTAGCCTCCCGTTCCGCCCTGGGCCATGAGGCCTGGAGGGTCGGACCCCCGGGGACACATTCGGAAGCGGTACAGTGCCTATTTCAAACTGCCAAAGGCTTTCATAGCTAACCCTAACCCTAACCAAAAAAAAAAGGCTTTAAACGACATTTTGAAAAACTAAAACAGACGTTTTCAAAAAAGTGCTCCCTAAACAAACACTGTTAGTGTTGACAATGAAAAGGAGAACCTTTCACAAAGACGGTGACAACCCCCCACGCAGGGCCACTCAGCTCTGCGTCCACAGTCTCCTGAACTCCCAGGCACCCGAGGGCCTCCACACCCTCGGAAACCTCACTGGACGCTCAGAAAACGTGAACGTATTTGCTGAAATGGGCTCCAATGTTTTACTCGCCTCACAGAATAATTTAGTAAAAATTCCAGTAACCAAATTAAATCCAAATTACTCAAAAAGAAAAAAAAAAGTAAAAACCTACCCCAAAAGGAGTGACTAACATTCCCCTCCCCACTTCTGCTGGCAACAGCACACTACTGCCAGCCTCCCGAATTTGCCAGAAGGGAACTGAGCCAGGCTACCCTCTCATCACAAGGCGGGACGCGGGCAGTCTCTCGCGCTGCCTCCCAGGGTCTCGTGTCTGGACTGCGAAACATCTTTTCACTGCACAAGCTTTTCTGCTCTGAATTGTTTACTATGTCCCTGTGTTACCTTTCCAAATTAAAAAAAAAAATTGGGAATGTAATCACTAAAATAAAAGTGATTTTGTACCTTTCACTATATTATAGTTTCTTAAATTTGAAAGCACCGAAACAATTCCATGATGCCACGTCCACTGAAAGGGAGGGTAGGCTCAGTAAGAGAGCGACTCCAATTCATAAAAAAAAATTACACACCAGGATCCCCCCCAGAAAACACTGCCCATTCCCGACAGCTCGTTCCAGCACAATGCCTGGCACACGGGACAACGAATTCTCGTAGGAAAAAAAGTCTGAGCCCCGGCTTCTCTGTGTGGACACTGAGAAACTGTAGTTGTTACAAGTGCTGTCGTATAAAAGGATCCTTCTTTTTGAACTTTGTATGTCAGCCTCCCCAAAAGATCATTATTTTACAACATTTTATTCAGCCTATATCAGGAGCTCTCCATAATCCACTATTTCTCCATTTCTGAAGAAAATACAACTCACTTTAGAACAGTGAAAAATTTTAGGAAGTTCTTTCTACCTGTTGATCAAGAATTCGTCTTTCGTCTTGTGATGGAACACAGGGATGGGAACCCCCCATGCTCTCTGCCTGGATATACACCAATACGGCCGCCTGTCCATCGTGTCCACCATGGCGTTCAGAGCTGATCCGGGAATAAATTTCACCTTTTTTAGCAGTTCCTGCAATCAATTCACAAATTAAGTCCAGTGAGAGGGAGTGGAAGAAATTTTCTAGAACTGTCACTATTTATCCTAATACAGATTTTTACTTTAGATATTTTTACTCATTCACATGACCCTCCAAGACTCCCCCCGTCGAAAAAACCAAAAACAAACCTAAGCTAAAACACTACAGTTTCAGAGCAAATGAGGCAAAGTTAAAACAAGGCCACAAAGTCCTAGTAAATAACATCCAGAGCTGACGTGATCTCTGGAGCATGTGATAAAAGTTTACCCCAATTTCCACGGACCCTAGATCAAAACTAGTCATAGCAGGTGTAGTAGAAGTACTGTACTTCATTGGACTACAGTTAAAATCAATTCAGACTTGAATTCAACCATTTTTTAAAGGCTTAAAGTAAAGCTACTGCCCTAAGTTGACAAGGACAGCAATATGCCCTAATTTCCAGAGAGTATGGTTCAAAACATAAACACACTTTCTCAAAACAACTGCCTCTGGACTTAACTGTGTCTCAGGAACCCTCCCGCCTTCCATCTTGCAAGAGCTGCAAATTACTGGCATTTGATTTCATCTCATTTGTCAATCACCAAAAGATAAATTACATAGAAAGAGTGTTTGGTAATAAGTTCCAAAAGGCCCAAAATATGTTAACTTCATTTTTCAAATCTTTCTATGCACGAATAAAAGCATCTTTATATTTTCAGTTTCACATTCAGTTTCCTCACTTACCTGAACTGCCCCTGAAAGCCATTTGCAGCACCCCCTACTGGCCGTGGCAGTATCTGCAACTTGATTTGATTAATACCTGGTCTAAAAATCCAAGAAATGGCAATACTGATGGATATTTGATTTTGTTAAGGAATAACTAATATTTTTTAAGGTGGTGAGAATGGCACTGGAATGACGTTTTCAAGAGTCTGTATCTTTTCAGACTCACATGCTGAAATATTTATGGAAGAAAGAATGCCTGAAATGTGCTTCAAAATAGTCCAAGGGGCAGGGAGTATAAGGTGACTGGGAGGAGGCATGTAGGAACAAACAAAATCGGCCCTAAGTTGATAATTATTGAACTTGGGTGAGAGAAACATGAATATAGCTCTCTATTCTACTTCTGCAAAAAGCGACTGAAAATTGCATACAAAGACATATTGCAGCAGACTGAGGTGTTCTGCAACCAAAATCTGTACAGAGCTGGACGTTACGAATTTTAACATTTATAAGTACGAGCTTTGTAGGAAAGCATATTAAAAAACCCCAGTCCATGTCACATGGTCCACTGAGTACAAGCACAGAAAATGACACTGCTCCGCACGGCTTTGCCAAGGGCCCCAAACTGCCACACCAGCAGATGAACCAACAAAATGCAGTAATATCTGGGATGCAAGCTGTAAACCAAAATGTCCAGTGTTCAACCTGGTTACCAGATACATACTTGAGCTCTTTCATTCAGGAGAATCAAGTTGTTTGTGAGAGACACACGCACATGTCACTGAATGAAAGAGCTCAAATACACATTAATATTTAGAACACCTGTTCTAAGGTATGAACACAAAGCAACAACTTTTCCAATGGACTGAACTTCCATCTGGAAGAAGCAAAGGGCTTTATGAGCACTTTATTGAATCCAGGAACCTGTCTTCCCTTGTTCCAGGTGGCAGGCCTTGTTCTCGCCTGCATGTAGATGAGAAACCGAGGTTCCGAGAGGTTACGCGACTTGCCAAATTCCCTTCCGTCCTCATTCTGTGCTACTGTCACCACACTGGGCAGGAAATTCAGGCACAGCCCCTGACCCCTTTCAGCCTGGTTCTCCTCATGTGGTTAACGAAGGAATGGAAATCTAAGGTCCTTCCAGATCTGAAATTCGACGATTTTATCAACCCAAGAGCAGCCACTCCCTCTGCTCCCAAAGCCCTCCCTCAACTCCCACGCAGCCCTTTCTGTCTGAGAACATGAAAACCCAGCCCTTATGGTAAGGCGCCTTCCCTACCTTGGCCGTGGTCTTAAGGTCCGTGATGTCGACAAACCACTGCTTGCTGGCACGAATAACTACTGGCTTCTTAGTCCTCCAGTCGTAGGGGTAACTGTGTACCAGTTTTTCCTCTTTCAACAAATTCTTTGAAGCCTGAAGCATCTTTATAACTTGAAAAAAATCAGTAACAGTTTGCATGAGACATCATTTCAAAGTGCTATGAAAATCCTAGCAACTCTCTAAACTCCCTGGGAGTTCTAACTCTGGACCAACAGGTGTCGGGAAGAGGGACACCCACCAGGGACCAGAGGCATGACCTGGGATTCTCCTGGCAGAAAACGCAGGGACCGCAAAACCTTAATCAGAATCCACGGTGTGCCATTTCCTTCACTTCAAAGTAAAGATGAACAAGATGCACTTAGAATTCTACAGTTGACATTCAGAGTCGCAATCTTTCATCCCTAAGCTGTTAAATGGTGCGCATGTATTCCAGAAGAAACCAGGCAGACTGAGTTGAATTTTGTTCCCACAACAGACATGCTCAAGTCCCAACTCCTAGTACACGTGAATGTGACCTTATTTGGAAATGGGGTCTCGGTAGATGTACTCAAGTTAAGGTGAAGTCTCACTGGATTTGAGTGAGCCCTAAACCCGATGACTAGAGTCCTTGCAAGGGGAGAGGGTACACAGACATGCGAGAGCAGAGAAGGATGTGTGACAAGGGAGGCGGAGGCTGGAGGAACATGGCGTGGTTCAAATCCAGGGGTTACCAGGAGCCCCCAGAAACTAGGAAGTGGCAAGGAAGGGTTCTTCATAGGGCTCTCGGAGGGAGCACAGCCTGTGACTCTTGACTTTGGACCTCTAGCCTCCATAACTGTGAGGGATTACACTTGTCCGAAGCCACTAACTTTATGGTCGCATGTTACAGCAGACCCGGGGGACGAATACAGGTGTAATTAGCCTTAGTCTTTAGTGTGGGCAAAGGAAGCTTGGTCCCTAGCTTCCTGGTCCCTGGACCTAGAATTCCAGAAAGGCAGAAAGGCAGCTTAAGATGGGAGGACCCCCAAGATCAGAACACACAAACCAGGCTAGATAGGTCAGCGGCTTAATAAAGGTCACCAAAGGAGGGGCCGGTGTCTGGCTACAGCCAACATCCGGCCCCAAGCCTACCACTTGCCTTCCATAAAACTGAGGTGCTGCTGCGCACCCGTGGAGCCCTAACGCAACCCCACTCCCCGCTCGCTGCCCAGATTTGCTCAAACAGAGCGACGTCCAGGCCAGGGAGGAAACGCTCCCCAACTCCATTTTGAACCACGTGGCAAAACAGGACAACTCCAGCTTTGGTTATGCTGCAAGTATACGATGCAAGCCTAAGTCAAGGTGACTGCTGGCCACTTTCCAGAAAGTGCAGGTTTATGACATCGACACACACAGTGCTCACCCACATCCGTCCCCTCTTCGAGGACAGCCTTCCTCTGAAGTTCAGGGCCTGCAGCGTCGGTGAAAACTCCATCTTCATCCACTAAACAGTCCTACAGTGTCATTGTGAACAAAGTATCAAGACACTTTATCTCACGACAGTAACCTGGCAAGACAACACGTATGAAACAGCTCTCTCACTACACGGACAGTCTGGGGACTCACCCAGTTACTAGGGAATGTAAATTTATAGTTACATGGCTGAATGCAGGGCATCTTATCGAAGCAGAGCCCTGCAGTTTAGTAACAAAAACACATACTAAAACTCATTTTTAACTTGGCCTCTATTATTTTATGGATCTGTGGCAATATCCATACACAGTGATGACTTCGAGACCTGCCTTTCAGTGGAAAACTAGCTAAGTAATTGATGTGTGTACAATAAATTTAGATAGGACTGCTTAATTTAAAAAAACAAAACAAAAGAAAATCGTGTTCTTTTGAACTAGTAAAGCTCATAAAATCCACTTGCCGTTTTTCAGGGACCAAAAGTAATTTGTCTATGTGACTTCATGTTTGAAAGAAAAAGCTGCCCCCATTTAATATACATTCTTCAACTTTAACTTTGCGCTGATTTTGTGTGAAGTCTAGGAAGTCTTTCTCAATTAGTACGAATTAGTGAAGCTTTAGTGTATGGCACAAATCTCGGCATTTCACAATTAGGATAGCAAAAATGATTGTTTGCTATCAAAAGATAAAGGGGTTAGCTAGATTTATCACTTTAATTCTACAGAAGCAGCACTTAAAAAGGAAAAAAGAGGACTGGTACCATGGACAGGTTGTGCTGGGAAGCCACACTGTAATCTTCCATACCGTGAGCAGGGGCTGTGTGGACCAGCCCCGTGCCCTTGGCCACGGTCACGTGACTTGCAGGTAAGAGAGGAGAGGCTTTATCAGGAATTAAGGGGTGAGTACAAGTACCGTTTTCCAAATCAACACCTGGGGGCGAAGAAAACCACAAGTAAGAATCACTGCTTAAACCTCTAAGGGGCTTGTATCTGAACTGATGCATTCAGAGGGCTTCCCTATTAGGCAACCTGTCCATTTCAGGGCATCCCATTCATGTAAAAACTAGTTTTTTGTTCATGTAAGAAACTCACAGACTTATCATCCCTAAGGACTGAAGGTAATTCTGAACTTCCCTAGACTTCCATAGCTGTATTTCACCACCAGCCCCACACTGTAGCCTATTAAAGGTGCTTTTGCCTGAAGCAACACCTCTGAACTGATTTTCAGAATTTATTCCATTTCCTTAGTGACATCATATACCAAAAATTAACACAGCTACTTCCTTCCTGCTCTTTTGATTACCTAAGAGAAAAAGAATTCTAGCAACTTAAATTTAGATATCTGTACCATCTACAACCTACTAAGGATACTTGTTCAATTTTATGTTGGATATCTGCCGGAAACTTTTTCTAATCAGTTGTGTCTTTGTCCATGTCCACATTTTTCTGTCATGTTTAATACATATTCTCCTTCTGTGGAATCACCGTAAATTATATTCTAGAGAGGCAGAGACCACGATCTGCTTTGATTCAGAACGAGCAACGTTCGGCAAAGCACTTGACTCAACCCCGTATTCTGATGATTACGGAGGTCAGAATACCTACAAATCTTCACCTGAAAATGTTGAGATAACCTCGAATGTCGTTTTCAAAGCAGAAGCCACAGGCGTTACTTTATCTGCGGCCAGTACGTACAGCTCTCCAGATGTGGGGCATCTCACAATGGCGTACCTGGGGTAAAATTTGAGGGTAAAATTACTAACAACGGGCAAAGAAAAGCCCCAGGTAACATTTAAAATGTTTT
The DNA here is from genome assembly GCA_004027735.1 of Carollia perspicillata. Classification (NCBI taxonomy): domain Eukaryota; kingdom Metazoa; phylum Chordata; class Mammalia; order Chiroptera; family Phyllostomidae; genus Carollia; species Carollia perspicillata. Next base: position 26,504 of record PVKM010010451.1, read on the forward strand.
ATGTCATTTCAGAAAAAACAACTTCAATATCAAAAAGGTACTATTTTCAAAGGACTTCAATCCTTACATTGGTTTTCCCAAAAAGCTGAAATAAGACCTTAAAATCGATAGGAGCATAGTTAAGTTATAACCCATTAACTTTGAAGAGGGTAATAAGGATAAAATACAAAACAGTGCTTAAGATGGAAACAGACCCTTTTTGTGGGTAAAACAAGAGAAAATGCAACACTACACCTACTTTTCATCTGGCATATAACAAACAGCCTGGTTGGCCGGAATTGTCCAAGGCTGCGTGGTCCAGACTAGACAACTAACAGGAGCTGAACCATCTGTGAAAATAAAATTTCAAGTATGTGAGCAAGGGTTACAATTCCATAACCTGAATCAACTCAAGCAACAAATAAATCCTACCTATAAGAGAGGCCAACTTAGGAGCAGGTTTCAAGAGAGGGAATTTGACATAAACTGAGCGACTGACATGCTCGGGATTGTATTCCAGCTCCGCTTCAGCCAGTGCAGTCCTAAGGGTTAAGGACATTAGACCTGAATATTTGGAAGCCTCACAAACTTTCTCCATTAATGACCAAAACTACATAAATACCTTGATGAGGGAGACCAAAACACAGGTTTATAAGATCGATAAATCAGGCCCTGTATAAAAAAAAAACCAAAACGCGGATATATGAAAGCTGCAATTTTGTAACATAGTCTAACACATGTGAAGAAAAAAAATACTTCATCACCTTGTCATACATTTGGTAGAAAATTCTCAACTGCTTGGCCTCGTACTTTCCATCGAACGTATAGTAGCAGTTGTTCCAATCAGCCATCACTCCCCAACGAATAAATGCTGATCTCTGTTTCTCGATCGCTGCTTGAGCAAACGATCTGGCTAAACAAAATAATAAAGGAAAAAAAGTGAAAACCAGTAAATTCAAATCTTTAAACGTGGTTTAGCATGTATCTCTCTAAATGCAGGTATTGTACGCAGTTTAGACTGTGAAGTTTATTTAACAGGAAAGTTATTTTGAAAGTTCAAGCTGTTCACACTTTAAAATTAACCAGAATTTCAAAAGTCAATATTGTTACCACCTTCTCTATTTTCCAGATTTTATACAATGACCTTGCTTGTAAAAAAAAAAAATACACTGGAAAAATTATTCTTCAAATTTCTTCATTTAAAGAAAGATCAGAGAATATATTTCATTGTGCAAAAAGAATTCATCAGTACATGTAGTCAGTACCGATTAAGTTTCATAAGGAAGTAAAATATCGTCACAATGGTATCCTAATATACAATAGTTTAACATGCACAAATACGAGATTCCTTACTGACCCAATCTACTGAAAAATCCAATAAGAGATTAGTTTAAACTATATTTGTAGTTTAGAATTTACTTTTGTTTTATCACCTGAAATAGGTCAGCAGCTCTAGGCAGGAAAATAAATAAAAACACTGACCAAAATAATAATTTCACAAAATGTAACAACTAAAGAATTAAAAAATGCACTTGGAAATGCTAACAAATCTTTCCTTTAATCACTGAACCATAAATTCTCACAAAGGGCAATTTAAAAAATCTGAATTTTCTGTGACAGAAAGTGGTTTCCAACAGATCTCATTATAACTACAAAAACAAAGCAAAAACCAAACAAAACACAACAGGTCTCTTTGATAAAATCCAGACATTTCCAAGGAACCAGTGTTTACAAATACCATTTCAAACAAACAGATTACTTACCTTTCTTTCTAATTTCCACCGCTGAGAGATTCTGAGCTTTTCCACCGAGTTCTGACAGTACTTTTATTTCGATGGGTAACCCATGACAGTCCCAACCCGGCACAAAGTGTATTTTGGAACCTCTCATCATATGGTATCGATTGGCTATATCTTTCAAGATCTGCAAAGGAAATGCTAATCATCTTTCATATGTGAAGCAGGTACCACCAAATTTATATTATTAATATTTTAAAACATCGAGAGAGCCCAATTTTAAAAGGATTTATACAAAGGAACCTAGTAAATGTCCTAATTCGAGTTCTACATAAATATAAGAATAACTGATATTTGAAATTTTAAAATGCCTTAGCCTCCTAAAAGAAATCAAAGAATATAAGATTTCAAAGTGGAAAACTCTGAGCCTCGAATTACTAATTTGCTTGGCATATGCAAATAAGCAGCCTATCCTACCTGTTTAAAAAGTAATTTTAGCCCTGGCTGGTGTGGCTCAGTGGATTGAGCATGGGCGTGTGAAGCAAAGGGTCGCTGGTTCGATTCCTAGTCAGGGCACATGCCTGGGTTGCAGGCCAGGTCCCCAGTGGGGGCCACATGAGAGGCAACCACACATTAATGTTTCTCTCTCTTTCTCCCTCCCACTCTCTTTAAAAATAAATAAATAAAATCATTTAAAAATAAAAAGAAAAGTAATTTTAATTGTCCAACCACTATGCTATACCTGGAACACACAAAATAATACTGAATGTAAACTGTAATTGAGAAAAAACTTTTTTTAAAGAAATAATTTTAACCTTCTAATGAGAGTCAATTACAAATTTGCTTCAGTTTTGTGAAAAACATAATTAAGATGAATAATTCAATATTCAGTGGTTTTTTGGGGGGTGGGGTGGGGAGAGTAATGCCAAATGAATTTTTAAAAAAACTCAAGGAGAGTAATAAAATATGATGATTACTCAGCCTAATATAGGTGAGAAATATGAATCAGGAAGAAAGTTGAGTTCACAAACAGCCCGTAATGAAAACACTTGTCCCCTGGATCACAGACCAGTTAACTGCCAAAACCTCAGGGGGACCATGAAGCAAACGACAACCAATCTTCCCCTTCATGGGGGAAAGCTGAGAGAAAACCCTGGGGAGACACAGAAAGTCAGGTGAATGCTCTAAGCGGAGGACCCACAGTTCTTCCTCAACTTTAAATTTACCATTTAAAACCAACATACTAGCCACTCCTCAAAAGTAAAAAACCGTCCCTGGGCATTATAGGCTGGTGAACTCTCTCCCCTCCAAATGTCTATTTTAATATCTCCCCCTGAATGCCTCATCTCATTTCAAAGTTAACATGCCCAGACCCAAACTCCTGATCTTCCTCCCCAAAATGACCCTCCTAGGGTCTTCTCCATCTCAGGCAACAGCTACTCCGTCCTAAGTGCTCAAGACAAAACCCTTGGCAGCATCCTTGATTCCTCTCCTCTTTCTCTTACACCCTACATCCAACCCGTCAGCAACTGCCGCCAGCTCCTCCTGCAAACGACACCTAGCACCTTCTATTTCTCCCACCACTTTCATGGCTGCTACCCTGGTCCAAAGTCACCGTCCCCTCTCTTTTGAATTATTGCAATAGTCCCTTTTCTGGCTTCTCTATTTCCAAACTCCCTCTACTGTCTACTGCCAACACAGCAGCCCAAAGTGATCCTATTAAAACAGAAATCAGACTGCGAACACCTCTCCTCAGAACCCTCCAATGGCTCCCGACTACATTCAGAGTAAAATCAGGGGTCTTGCCAATGGCCTATGAGATCTGGCCCCCGCTGCCTCTCATCCAATTGTCTCCCTTTCCTTCACTTCAGATGAGCCACAGTGGCCTCCTAAAACCCACCTCCAGGTCTTTGCACCTGGCTCTCTTACCCCAGTGAGCCACAACAGCCCACTGCCTTGCTGAGGACTTTACACAAATGCCCCCTTGTCGGTGAGGGAGACATCCCACCTAAACCAAGTTCGTAAAATTCTAGTTTGCACACCTGACCCCACCCCCCAATTATTCTTCCTTTTTCATTTTCCTCTGTAGCATTTACCACTATTGTCTTCACAGTTTGGGTTGCCATAACATAACAGCACAGACTGGGTGGCTTACACAGCAGAAATTTATTTCTCACAGTTTAAATCAGGGGAGTCCAAGATCAAGGCTCTGGCAGATTAGGCATCTTGTGAGGCCTGCTATTGGGTTCGCAGTCCACTGTCTTCTTGCCGTGACCTCATACAACATAAGGGGACAAGGGACCTCTCTGGGGTCTCTTCTGCTAAGGGCGCTAATGCCACTGATGAACCTAATCAACTCCCAAAGGCCCCATATCCAAATATCACCCCATTAGGGATTAGGTTTCAATATACAAATTTGGGAGAAGAAACAAATTGTCTGTAGCAACTCTAACGTATTTTATTTATCTGATACGTCTTCCCTGACTAAAGCATCAGCTGTAAAAGGTCAAGGCTTATCTCTCCTTTGTTCACTGACATTGCCAATCTACAACAACACCTGGCACATGGTAGGTGCTCAATAACCACTTACTGGATAAAATGAAATTTGGTACTGTAAAATAACGAACTCAAAGCAAATGCCAGTGACGTTATTTTTCATACGGTACTGAAATGATTTATTGCTGCTTTCTATTAAGACCTTCATTTTATGTGTCAATGCAAGCTTACAAGCTTACATAGTTGTCCTAGTACTAGAATACTCTTTTTTTTAAGACTTTATTTATTTATCTTTAGAGGGAAAGGATTAGGGAGAGAATATCAATGTATGGTTGCCTCTTGTGTGTCCCCTGCTGGGAACTGGCCTGCAACCCAGGCATGTGCCCTGACTGGGAATCGAACTGCGACCCTTTGGTTCCCGGGCCTGCGCTCAATCCACTGAGCTACATTAGCCAGGGTTAGAATACTCTTTCATAAAGTGTATGTAATAAAGATTTCCCCCAAGACTTATAAACTTAATTATAATTACCTTATTTAAAGCATGTCCCACGTGAGGGTCACCATTTGCATAAGGAGGTCCATCATGAAGACAAAATTCTGTCTTTACTTTCCTTTCTCTTTGCCATGAATACAGTTCTGAAAATCCACATTTCTGTTTAAAAAGGGTGAGAATGTCTGAACATCGTATAAATACGTACTCCTGAATCTTACCATAAGTAACAGCCAACTGTTGTTTTTTATCTCATTTCAGTGTACTCAACGATAAACACAAATGATGACATTTCTGAAATGTATATGAGTATTTTTTTTATTTTCACTGAATTTATTGGGGTGACATTGGTTAGTAAAATTATAGAGGTTTTAAGTGTACAATTCCATAATACACCTCCTGTACATTTTATTGCGTTCATCACCCTCCATCACCATTTATCCGTTCTTCCTCTCCTAAATCTCCAACCTCCCTGTCTCTCTGGTAATCACCACATGTTGTCTGTGTCTATTAGGGTTTTCTGGTTTTGTTTTCTAGAGTTTTTTTTTTTAAATCCCTTCACCTTTTTCATCCAGCCTCCCAAACCCCTCCTCTCAGAGAGCTGACTACTCTTTTTTGAAAAACCTTTCAAGAGTCTCCCCCATAGACTTCTGATTAAATCTAAGCTCTGAACAGCACCCAGGACCATACAGAGGTTCAGTACCATTAAATTCTTGGACAGGCTCTCAGCAGCCCCACCACTCAGACCTGTGGCTTGCTTTCCTTTGGTCTAAACACTTGCTACTCTCTAAATCGGAAACAACCCTCAGTGCAATCCGCTGTGTGACCTTGGCCTGTTTCTGCCTTTGAACAAATGTTAATATCCGTTTGGTGTGAAGATGAAATGAGAGAACATTTGAAAATGCCCCAGTTCCTGGCATACAGATGGTAAGGGATAAAACACTTTTAAAAATTCAGATGGCCAAAACAAGTTGATGAGTCTAGAACTCAGATGACCGTCATATTTAAGGTTGGCATATTTACTTAACTGATATATCCTGAGTGTCAGGGATTTTGAAGACTCTAGAATTAGAGAAACTGACAAGTGAATCTCCGCCCTTAGAAAATCTAGGAAGGGGAGTCCTGCAAATGAGTCATAATTCCAGATAGGGACGGACTAATACCATGAAGGTGAGCTTCCACTTGTCCTCATAAACAAAATTTTATTGACATGTACACATGTTAATTTACTTCTCACAAGTCACTGGAAAAGTATCCCCTATTCGACCTGTTTTGCCTTAGCTAAAAATGGGACTTAAATTTAACCCGTGCTGCTGAGCATCTTAGTTTCCCCTTTAATGTTCCGCTCCTGAACCCGCTACCACTTAGGGACTTACCTCCAGGATTCTTCGCTTAAGTTTTCAGAGAGTAAAACCTGTGGCAAGGGGCGGTTTTCCACTCATCTGGTCACAACACCACTCCCCCCGCACCCCGCCACCCCCGCAAAGGGGCCTGGAGCCCGCGGCCCTATCCCATCCCGCCCAGCGTGGCTCCGGGGACATCTCGTCTCCTCTACCCACGGCTGGGTCCGGCCTCCCCCCTAGTGCGGCGCAGAGGCGGGGCCGCACCTGCTGGATCTCCAGCTCCAAGTCGGGCTGCTGGCGGCCCAGCAGTTTCATGGGGAAGTTGGTCTGGGGCAGTAGCACCGTCTCCCGATACCTGCCATTACTCGAGTTCTGCAGCTCGTTACTGGCCCCGGTGACTGATCGCACCAAAAGCCGCCTTGCTGTCCCCCGCCACCCGGGGCGACAGGGAAGGCAGGGCGGTTCCCAGAGACTCCGGGCGGCGGCCAGGGCCGCTGGGCCCCGGCCGCGAGGGCTCAGCCCCCAACGCATGGCGGGCCGACCCCAGACTCCCCTCGATCTCCGGGTCTTTGGCCCCCACCCGGTCTCGAAGAAAGAAGGACCGCAGAAAAAAAAAAACTCTTCCAGCAGAGTGGGAGTGCGCACGCGCGCGGGGCACGGAAAAGCGGGGAGCTCCACCTCCCGAGTCCGGGAGATGGGCCAGTTCCGGATCTTGGCTGCAGCCGCTGGGGGTTGGCTGGGTCCGAGGGGCGGGGCCAGGTGTGGCAGCCGCTGGGGCTCCTAAATCAATCACAGCTCTGCCTCTTTTATATATGTGTGTGTGTATGCGTATATATAAATACATATATACTGGATAGTATTACTTAAACATGTAATTTATATAAATTATAAATAAGATACTTCGCACATTGTCTCTTCGCACACTGTCTGCGAGATTTGGTACGTAGTGTACACAAACTGCACATCTCAGTCCGTGCTAGTGACTGGCCAAGTAAGTGGTCAACAACCACTCGGGGCTGATGGCTGCCTTAGGGAGCAGCGCTGCTTTCGTGAGTTCAAAGGTCACAGCAACATTGTAAATCCACCTGTTTTTCAGATTCCCTCTATCCCTGTTACCTCCCACTCCTAATCTGCTATTTGGTTGTCCAGGTCCTTTGGTTCACAGTTATTACCTCTTGGAAATGGCTTTCCTAATGATAAAACACAACGTCTAGAAGGTCTGGTATACATGAATTGAAAGACAGAGAAATGGAACGAAAATATGGAGAAAGACACCCCACAGTGAGACACCCCACAGTGAGACACCCCACAAGCGGCAAATAGTCAGCACTCCATCCATGGCAGCCTGTCACCTGGCACTGTCCCTGGCTCTTTACCTGTATCGACTCATTTAATCTTTAAACCCCGTGAAGACACAGCAGGCCCAAAGCACCTGGTGGGGGGAGGCAGGTACTATGAGTATTCCTGTTTTACAGGTGAGAAGACCGAAGCGCCTAGACGTAAGCGCTTCCCCAAGACCCAAGGAGCCCAGCTGGAATTCGAATTCAGGCAGCCGGCCTCTGGTGTCTGTTCTGCACAGTCCTGTGTTATATTGCCTCCCTACCTCGGAGACATACCTCCGAGATTTCGGGTCCGGTTCCAGATCTCTCTAACAAAGCAGGTTTTACGATAAAGAGAGTCATAATCTTTTGAGGGGTGGATAGTCTTGCCTTCAGATTACAAAAAAATGCAACGCCTGTGACGCACAGTAAACCGAGGCGTGCCATTTCTCTTTCCCTCTGTTGCACTTGTAGTCATTGTGTTCCTCCTTAAACTAACTCATGCCAGCTATATTTGCCAGGTGCAGAAAATGGTCTGAACTCCCTGAGTTATTATGAAAATCAAATGAGATTCTGTAGGTTAAAGCCTCTCAAACTGAGAACTCCATGGAATGGCAGCCATTTATTGATATTGCTCTCTGGTGAGTCTTTTAAAACAGAAATGGTTTGTTTCTAATTACAAAAGCTTCGGAGTTGCAGAAGAGCACACAGAAACAAAACCACTCGCTAACTACTTTCTCCCCAAACCAATGGTTTTTTTAATGCAAAAACAAATTCTTTTTATGAAAAGCTGAAAGGTCTGAAGAGCCCAGTAAAGGCATGTCTCTAAAAGAAACAAAACGAAGTTCTATTGAATTGCATGAAACTTGAACAAGTGTAAAACGGTGGGGAAAACATGTAAAAATGTATAAGGATTCTGCGCTTATTTAGAGTTTTCATGAGTCTCTAAACTTCAGAACTACACGGTATATTATGCTCCACATTATCCAGACACAAAGCAAGACTGC
>PVKM010010452.1:0-34863 GCA_004027735.1 Carollia perspicillata
GATAAAAACACAGCTGTGGTCACTATTTTAAGGACTAGAAAAGAGTAAAGTCACAATACCTTCAGAGATAAAAGTAAAAATAAAGCTAAAAGGAATTTTAAATGTCTACAGAACATTTCCTGACCTTGACATTATTTAGTCAGAAAATGTAAGGTAAGAAAATCAAAATCTGACTGTGAAACCAGTTTGGGTCATATTTTATACATCATGCCATAGTTACCTGACAGAAAGACAGTTATGTCAATTAGTAATTAGGCCAGGTAATATTTTTATCTTTCATACAACATGCTAATTTAATATTTGTAATGAACAACATGAAGGCTATTCTTTAATAAATAGATCTTTTCAAGAAATAAATAATCTCAGTTTTATAACGCTAGATTCTATTTCACATATATTGCTTTCAAAGATAAAATTCTCCAAGTTAGACACAATTTAAATAAAGGTGGTATATATTCTGAATGATAACAAAGAGTTAATCAGTCATATTTGGAATAGTGGCCCTTTAGTATTCAGGGGAGATTAAAGTTCATGGACCAGAAAGCATGGGGTTGATCAGCTGGAAAAAATCTTGTCTCTGAATTTAATTTGAGGCCAACTGAATATATAATCCCCAGTGTTGTACACACAAGTGAGTAACCATCCTGGAGTAGGTCCCTCAAGATATGAAGCCCATGGAGTTTTCGATTAAACTACCCATTGGTCCCCTTTCTCCTGTGGCCAGAGGTCCACCCTCTTGTACTGAGAAATAAGTGCAGATTAACTTTCTGTACACCCTTTTATTCTGAAATTGGGTTGTGTGTATGTAATTTTCCATAAACTTAAAAAAGTAATTTGTATTCTAACTACAGTGTCATCTGATCTATGTATTACTTTTAGGAGATTTTACATTCAATAATTTACTATTAAATTCAAGCAAAAAATATTTGAGTGTCAGGTATGATGTTAAACAAAGGGGAAATAAAAAAAGGAGAACTAAAATCGAATCTCCACTTCCGTGTACTCATGTGAACTTTCATTGAATTATAATGCAAGGAATATTGAAACAAGCATGCCGTTGGATAGGGCAGGCAGTGTAGAAAAAATGAGACTTTCTCTAGATCGAGGTTGTCAAACTTTTTCTGTTCAGGTCAGATAGTAAAAACCATCCTAGTCTTCGTGGGCCATGACGTTTGGGTCAGAACTATTCAAGTCTACCATTGCAGTGCAGAAACAGCCATCAACAATACAAAAACAAAAGTGCATGGCTGTGGTCCAATAAAACAAAGCCAGAGGGTGGGGTAGAGGTGCCCCAGTGGCTATACATTGTTGACCCCTGATATCTAGATCTTGAAGAATCCCATGAAATTAAACATCTGGAGAAAAATGTAAGTATTCTATCAGGTAAAGGAAATAGAATTATCAATGCAAAAGCAGTGTGATGTGCTCTGGGAATGGAGCAAAACCATAGGTGTCTCCTCCCACGTAACATAGGTGGAGGATAAATTAGTAAATGCCCTATTCAGTTGATACAACTCTATTCGTGCTGATGAGAAGGACATCCATCTTAAGTGGCAAAGCCAAGATTCAAAGATTCAAACACAGGCTTGACTTCAAAATCCTGCTGTTAGCTCTATAGATTCTTTCTACAGTCCGAGGACTGTATGCTAGTTAACTACTAAGTACTTGGTAATTACAGGTTCCACCTTTTATGTGGGAATTATATTAAGTGGATCCAAAGGTAATTAGCATGTATGGTGAGTTTTACTTGCTTAGCATTCTGAGGAATAAAAAATAAATAAATTTACCTGCAATTTCATGGTTAGTACTATGTAATTAATGAAACACCAGTTCATTATGAATTAAAGGTTGCCAAATAGACTGCATTTGAAATATAGTCACTTTTTCGTTTTCTTTTGTTCAACATTGTAGGAGACATTCTGCTTTCATTCACACCAAATTGCTACAGGTGTAAATGAATCTATTTTTTGTAACATTTTCCTGTTGTGAATGCCACACAAACATATGTTCTCATTGGATTCTCAATTAATTGCAACAGAAACTGTGAAGAATCCTCTTTGTTTCTTCTAGAAATGTAAAATGCTCTCAATCATTTTTGCCTGTTGTCTTAAGAAAATCAGTGATATATTTAGGCTAAAAGATAGGAAAGTTATTAGGTCTCTGTATTCAAAGTAAATAGCTAAAATTATCATCAAAGGCTTTCAAATTGCAGGCACTGTAAACACATAAAATGGGGACAAGAAGTGACTTCTAAACACTTGTCATTCTTGTATGTTTAAACATTTCCTAAGATCAATTATCTGCATCAAAAGTGAAATCTGGATCCTGGTTATACTTCATTAGGTCCATTAACTATAACAACAACATCTTAATATAAATTATTCTCATATGGGTTCTCAAGGAGAGAATTAAACACTTTCAAAAAAGATGAAAAAGAAAAAGATAATAAACTGCACAGTTTCCAGTTTCGTGATCATTAATGAGCCACAAGTTTTTGATCCTGTTAACTCACCTCTAATTAGTCTGGATGTTACAAGAAATGTACTCCTTACCATTTGTCTTTCCATCATGTAAAGGCCTCCTCTCCACACCGAATAGTAGCACAAGGAAGGACTTGGAAGTTGAGTTCATTCTACAGCCACGTTTTACAGAGAGGGGAATTGAAGGTCCAGGAGGTGGTCCACGTAGCTTGTTAATAGCAGAGCTAGTATTACTGAGTCCTGACTTAGTGTCTTTACACTTTAACACACATTTCTTTCTGTCTCCTTTTGAAATGTATTGTGAACTGGGATCTGTAGCGCTGTAGCATGCAAGTTTGATTTCACAGCTGTGAATGTACAACATTCTCTCTTCTTCCCCCCAAGGACATTATAATCCCAACTGTGGAAATCAGATACTATACCATTAATCCCTAAGTCACTTTTTATGTGATCAAATTGGATATGGGGCAGTCATTGTTCACATGAATAGCATCAATATTTTAACTGTGGTAAACTTTAACTTTGATATAGTAACTTTGATGCCTAGTCATGTCTAGGCATTTCATTGACAGTTCAGTCTACTTCCTAAATCAAATTGATACGATGGTCTGTTGGTCCTTCACTGGCTGCAGAAATAACAATCTGACCTTCTAAAAATAATAAAAGACTCTGACCTACATTCTGCTTTTATCTCTCCTTTTACCCCTCTTCCCACCAATAACTACTGACTTCTTTTCCTAGCTTTGTTCAAGTTGATCGATTCATTTATATTATTTAGCTCATCCTCATCTCTACACATTTTGTGTGACTAGCAATGAAAAAAAAACCCCATGTCTGATCAACCATGCTAATCTCTCCTAGCTCTTTGTACCTTCAAAACCACAGCTCATAATTTATCCAGAATTTTTTCAACATGCTATTAGTACTGAGATTTTTCTTCTAGTAGCTGTAGCTGATTACTAGGCTTTTGAATAATGTAGATTTTTGGCATCAGCATTACAGGGGACATGATGAGGGTAGTCCCTCAGCATGATGTCCCTGTTTGGCCCTAATTCACAAGGGAAAGTTTCCATGAAGGGTGTATATAGTTGCCAATATTACAATAAAATATCTATTGAACTCCCAATATTGCAATATATTACATTCTGTCTCTTTTTTTTATTTCATCCCTTCTATAACTATATTCAATATAAATCAAAAGAACAAGTAGAACAAAAGAAAGAGGTGATTTTCTGGGCTTTTTTTTAACCTTCCCATATTATATCCAGTAGTACTGTAGGTGTTTGATTAGATCACCTAAAATCCATGGGAAACAGAGAGCTAGAAATGCCTGGAAGTTTTTCACCTCCCTCTACAGATTAGCCAGTGATTGACCAGTCTGGAAATATTATGTTGTATGCGATAACTTTGACAACTCACACTCCAGTACCCCATTGGCCTGTTGTGTGTCAGGTCAGAGTGACATTCCCAGAGGCCTTGCTTGAAGTGACCACCTTATTTGGCATCCGTTTCACTGCCAAGGCGCTCCCCTCCTCTTTCGCGTGTCTCTTGTCTCACTATCTGCTTTGGGTACACTAGCCTGAGTTACTGCCTTTCTGGTGTCTGACCCAAAAAGTCTAGTTTCTAGACATTTCCAGGCTTACCAGATTTCTCACTAAAACCATCCTTATTATTCTTAAGACCCCATGTATTTTTGTAATGCCCAGAGTACCAAGTCATGCTGACTTTATACAGGAAGAATTATACTGTTACCAGACTTTGAAATTCAGGAAAATAATAAACATCTGTAATGGTATGTCAAATAGAACAATCCCTGTTTTCTAGGGGTCCTAACTGAAGCTTCAAGTTTGAAAAAATAGGTAAAAAGTACCTACATTTTCTAAAGAGAACAACGGTGTGATCTTTTCAGGGTTTGTTAAGATATAGCCGTATTGTGCTAGCAATGATTGCCTCTGCAGCCCACGAGAAAGGCTAGAAATTCACAGAATGTGAAATTTCTTTGAAGTGAATTTGTAGCAGTAGAAAGCACTATGCAATTTTCTCCCTTTATCAGACAAGAGATGAACATACTTCCCCTCTCCTAGGCAGGTGAAAGGATAGCACAAGCACTCCTTAGAGAGAGAGGGAGGGGTCTTTTCACAGGAGGGAACTTGGACATTTTACTGTAACAATAGAAGTTTTCCAAAGTACTGGAACTCGAAGGCTCCGGAGTGTGTGTTGTTCCTTGAACACAGTTAATAATTGTTCTAGATAGTTTGTTGTGAATGTAAATTTTGGGGAAAAGATGCTGGTGAGAGCCTGACCCTACACTGGGAAGTCTGCTGGAGGAAGTATCTGGAGCTCTTCTGGTGGCTTTTGGAGACAAGGCTGTAGTAGGACAAAACCACCCTTGCAGTGATTTGCAGGGCCAGTGTGTGTAGATGTTTCCATGATTTGGGTGAGGGGGCAGAGCTGCAAAAAAGTAGCTGAGCCTGAATTATCTGGGAAGGACTCCCCAGAAGGTGGCTTCTGGCTGTGTTCGCTGAGGGGCACAGCTGGGAGGCAGGAGCCAAGGGGATTTGTGAGAAATGTGTAGGGATGTCTATTGCCTGCATCTGTGAATGGGACAAAGGGATATACCCCACAGAGAAGGTCTCAGAGGCATGCGCCAAAGTGACTCATGTGTCATGACAGAGGGTATTTGACAGCCAAGAAAGACCTATAATGAGCATGTGATAATTAAATGAAAAATTTCTAATTAAATAAAATTTTATCCTTAACCCTCACATTGGAAGAGCTAGGAGAACAAAAGTAAGTTGGAGAAAGGAGAACAAACCCTATCCACCTTCCTCGCTATTGATCAGATGTGAGGTCATGGAGCGTAAAAAAGCTTTGGATTGAATGAAAGAGAAAAATAAACTTATTACAATATTTGGAAATAAAAGTTATAATACTGAAAATTATGGGACTTCTGTCACTAGAAAGCTAACAACCCTATCCACATTTATTGTCCAGGAAAGGGCAAAGAATATATGACAAAATACTTTTGAAGGCAGAGGCGGGAACAGAGGTCGTTACCTGATCATACTTGACCACGTTGAGCTTTGTAACAAGTCACTTACAATCTCTGGTGTTAATTCTTTTCACCATGGTACCCAAGATAAAAAAAGAAAAAAACAGTAAATGGGACTCTATTTTTACTTTCAGAGAGCACATCATCTAAAACCAGAAAAAAAACAAGAGGAAAGAGAAACGGGAAGCTTTAAAGTTAACAATAGGATGCTAGCCTTACAGAGGGTGGAGAAATTCTAAAACTATTTCTTTTGTATGGTCATTCATTAAATCATCTTCTAATTCCTCCTAGCTGAAGAATCTTTATAAAAGGAAAATGCTGACTGAAAATGCTGTTGTATGTCCTCTTACTAAGTTGTAAGACACCTGGAATGCATAATGCATCCGACTTTCTTTCAAAGAGCAAGTCTTCAACAATTGTGCTCAGTCAAGTTGAGTAGCAAGCACTGTGGAATCCAGTCTCAAATGTGTTTCAGTCATGTACTGGTATAGGTGCTGTTTAGGAATTGCATGCTTTTGGTTAGATGAAATGCTGAGTTCTATACATTTTCAGATGCCATTTCACAGAGTAAGAATGCAGGTTCTTGCATTTAGACATAAGTAGACATTCTGATTCTATGGAATTCACTCTACTTCTATAAAAACTACCATAAATGCTGCTTTGTCATGACATATTGGGCTTGTGAGACAGAAGCAACTACAGTCCAAAGAGGAACAAAAGCCAGTAGCAATCACTTTAAATATGCATTGTAAGCCTATAAAGTAATAAATATAATAACTTCATCTATTTTTTAATTGCTCTGTGCCAGTATGATGCCAGGACATCACATGCATTATCTGACTAAGTCTTCAAGGTTAAGAAGAGAGACACCAGTGTTGCATTTCATTAAGTCAAGGATTAAATAGAGATCCATTGTTACTTCTTCCTTTATTCCAGTTCTATGCTTTCCAGCTTTCTACATTTTTACCACTCATTGCATGCGCTGGGCCACTTTGGTAATTTTCTGTTATAGACCTCACTCCTGTGGGCATTTGCTTTTTCTTAATGCTGTGCTCAGGAGGGTGTTTATAGGAAGAAACTTTCCACTGCAGCCAGTAGTTCTGGTCAATCTTCCTCCCTAACACACAGGAACAGACAGCTTTAGCCCTGTCCCAAGAGTCCAATGTGAGAGCACAAATACTGTTCTCACGTAATGACTGGCCTGCCACAGATCTCAGGGTTCTCTGTTATCCCTGTGTAGACATTTAGCTGCAATGGATGTTGTTTTCTTTCTCATCATTCTTTGTATTTCTTCGGAATTGCTTGTGGGTGCAAACACAGATACAGGCACATTTTTCCTATCCTCCCGTTCATACTTTCTCGTCTTCTCAACCCTAAGTATTCTGTTAATTTGTCCCATAATCAAAGGCTCTTCCTACCTTGCCTAGAGAACAAAATAAAGTTATCAGCTTTTAATTATCTTTCTACCATATTATTCTTCTTCACATCTTATTTAGGGCTCAGCCAAAGGTACTCTTCAAAGAAAATAACCTGGATGACCCCTGGCATCATTCTGATGGCTCTTTCTTAGGGATCATATCTGAGCCCTTGTTGTAGGCTTAAATATTTGCCATTATGGATCTGTTTCTTTCAATCTCTGTCTTTATAAGTCTGAATTCTGTCAATTCTTCCTCCTCTGTACTTCAAGCTCATTTCTTTCTTTCTTTTTTAAAGATTTTATTTATTTAGAGACAGGAGAAGGGAGGGAGAAAGAGAGAAAGAGAAACATCAATGTGTGGTTGCCTCTCACATGGCCCCCACTGGGGACCTACCTGTAACCCAGGCATGTGCCCTGACTGGGAACTGAACTGGTGACTCTTTGGTTCACAGCCTGAGCTCAGTCCACTGAGCTACACCAGCCAGGGCAAGCTCATTTCTTTAAAATTTCCAAAATAAGCACCATTTGCTTTAAGAAAGGAAAGTCCCCAATGAATTACATCACAACTTCTGCTGTTGAACAATAGTTGTTTTTAATCATGTCAATGTAGCAATCAATAGTAAGAAAGAAGTGGAAATAAAATTATAATCAAGAACTAAAACTGAATTCCAGAAACATCACTATGCTAGACTTGTCCATCAACATGTTTGTGTATTTGATATCTATGTTGTGCTGAGGAAAACAGATCAGAAAGACACACTTGTTTAGTTGTGCAATTCTGGGTCCAGAAAGATTTGGTCACTATCATTACTTATGTCAGGAATACTGATCTTGTATAAAGGTTTGCTTTTTTTACCAAGCTGTGGAAGACTTCGCAAACACAAAGCTTTTGAATAATTCTAAAACACTTGCAGTGATACCTTTGCCAATCCTTTATATCATTGATTATATTTTCCCTTTGGAAGAGAAGGAAAGAGTTGAGTTGTTTGTTTTGACAAGGGTCAGAGAAATAGGTTTTCAATATTATCAATTCTTTTGCATTTAGCTCTTTATTCTGCAAATGTCTACTGAGTACACACTGAGAGTTAGAGATGGAGATACGAAATTAAACAGGAAGTCCTTGCCAATAGGAAGGTTGTGTGTGTGTGTGTGTGTGTGTGTGTGTGTGTGTGTGTGTAAGGAAGATGTTAAGTAATTGCATCAAAATTTATGATATGTAAATTCAGGCTATCCAGAAGCACCTTCCTATTTAAGGTGCCTGTTCATTAAATGCTATAGTATGGTGAAATAACATATATTCACAGATGCTACCTTACTTCTTCTTTCTGCCTAGAATGAGCTGGATGGTTTGTTTTTGACAAGTTTCAGCTTCAGTATCAAAGTTTCAGAAGAGATCTTCCCTGTAAAAATGTTACTACTTAGTTATTTTGTCCCTCTACCATGCTTAATGGTCTGCATAGCTTTTTTGCTTATTTATTCACTTGCTTATTATCTATATTTCTCTGCTAGTGTTTGCCACTGTATTCCCAGAGTTTTGATCAATTTGGGGCAAATGATAATTTAACTAACATTTGTAGACTAATTAAATAATAATAATGTCTATGTCCCCTTGAATAAGTAGGAATATTAGTTAAAAAATTTCCATGACTGGTTCAGCAATATGGTTTTCATAACCCTTAAAAAATGTGTAGCTCTAATTGTTTCTAGGTCATAGGCCACCCCTGTTTTTGCTTCCCCAGCACCCATTTACCCTTCCTTTGATAATATCACCATGCTTTTCTTTGGGTAATGACACCTTAAAAATCTCAATTTAGTTATTTCCATTGGCTCTGACTTACCCTGACTCTAAGAATATGAGCACATGACTCAGATGTGGCCAATCAGAGACTTTGGAACTCTTGTTGGAACTCTTAGAAAGTGAAATTCTCCTTCCCACCTAAACCAGGTACATAAGGCCATTAAACTAAAGCTACTGAAAGCCACCACTAGAGGAGAAGCAGCCTGACAGTGGGAAGATAATCTGCAGGAAAGCAGAAGTCCAATAAAGCTTCTTAATATGAGCATTTTACCACCTGGTTTTAGCTCTCTATAAGGTAGAAGTCCCCTGCAAATGTCTGCCTTGTGTCAGCCAATGTAAGTGAGGTTGTTTTTTTTTTCACTTGAAAAATGAAAAGAGTCCTTACAGATAATCAATTGCTTCTTTGACTGGTATGTCTTAATATTTACAAATTTCAGCTTTCATCTATTTGATAATTAACATCCTTACCAAGTATTCTAAGTCTTTTCCTTACAGCTTTTGTGTTTTCTGCTTACACAGACTGACGTTTAAACATGATCTGTTATGTCCTTTCTAGCATCATTCCTCATTGTGACTTTGCAGCTTGGATTCTCCTGCTAGTCATTTCATTCTCATGATGTTTCTAAGCTCATTGTCACAGAAGAAGGAATCTGGTTGGCATGGATTTGGGTTCCCCAGAAGGGTTATAAATTAAATATACAGCTTGTGATTTGGCTTCATTTGGGTAGAGTGACCATGATTTGCTTGTCTACTAAAGGGATGGACAGAATATAATCATTCATATATATATATATATATATTCATGTATATGTGTGTGTGGTATAAATTTTGATTATGTAAAGATATATTGAAGAGAAAGATCACTTATAATGCTAATGAGTATGGTAGACAATGGTATATTCAGTGATGATATTGGTACATGGATACAACAGAGTAGGTGATGAATTAATGATTATTAATACTTGTAGTTTCTTGTGACTGATACAAGAAAGGAATCTTTACTTCAGGAGAGACTTTATACATGAAATAATCAAGGTGATGGTTGAAAGATTTCTTTGCTCTTTGCACTTAAGCTGATATATCATTCAAGGGCACTAGCCAGTGGTCATCACTGTGTGTCAACCCAGATCTATCTTCCTCTCAGCCCCAATGTCTCTGAGTTTTCTTTTTTTCAATACTAGTAGGCATATAGCCAAGACTGCAGGACTGCGGGAGAGTTAGAAGAAGCCTACTTGGCCAGGCTTTCCTTCTGTGACAGAACTGCTTCTAAAGACTTCTTGCTTGAGTCTAATATTAGTATTATTAGTATAATGTAAGAAGTCTAAAGACTTCTTACCTAATTTAATATTTTAAACTTTTGAGTCAGGTACTCAGTCTCTCACTTGATAGATGAAGAAATTGGGTTTTGCAGAGGGCCCATGGTGTTAAAGTCAATGTCTTACAATATGGTTAATGTTACCCTTCCTGTTTTTCAACTTTCTCCTTTTTGGAAGCATAAACTAAGCAAAATCTCAATACATAGGTCAGAGATTCTAAGCATGATCCTTCATTTCTAATTTGTTACCCATAACACATAACTGATGACTGAAGCTGATAATTTTCCAACATGCTGTTATTAAAAAGAAATCACATTTTATTTTATTGTAGACAATTCAGTGCAGTAGGAATTATAAAGTCACAAATTTTCACAGCCCCGAGAATATTTTTTGTTAGTTATCAATCAGTCTTTACAAAATATTACTTGAGCCGTTAGAATATATTTTTGTTCTGAATTATAAGATTTTAAGTATATGTTATACAGCTGGAGGTAAAAAGAGGCTAATTTATAATTCAAATGGCAAGTAGACACTTCAACTTTCTCCTGTAAAATGAACTTATGTCTCCCTATATTTATTAATGACAGCCATGCTTTGCTGTAGAATTGAATAACATAATAGGCATCAATAATTTGTTGCTTACTGATCAGAAGTGAGACTTGCTGCCTGTGTCTAAGAGCCAAATTCTTTACATGGAGTTGTGCAGAAGACAGCAAAAGCAGTAATAGTACTATCCAAATAGGTAACCATCAAATTCCCTTCTGACCTCTGGCCTTTGTATAAGTGTTTATACCACTGAAGCAAGAGAAGTGAACTTATTTAGATTTAGGAGGAAGATAAATACATGAAGATTAGTGGCTTAACATTGTAAAGTAATAATATGTTGTTTGATAGACTTCGGCCCGTAGCCATAGAATGTAGACAGATGTGGTAAGTTTTTTTAAGACCACATAGAGCAACCATTTTTCCTAGGGCCTAAAGAATTTCAAATAAAAATGCAATGCTTGACATCTGCTAACATAAGAAGGTGTGTAATCAGAGAAGTCTGGTGTAAAAGGGGTCACATTTGTTCTCAAGGCTGCCAAGTGGAAGGAAAGAGGAGCTTCCTTCATGTAAAGAACTTGGCCTTTCACTACACAGAAGGAACCAACAATAGATAGATGACAAAAAGAGGCAGATAAGATATGGAGAAAAAAGGAACGCTATTACACAATGGGCTTCCTTTTCTACCATAAGTGTATAGAGAAGAGAGCACCAGAGACAGATGTAGATAGCCTCCTTCACGTAGGAGATCTTTTAAAGACAGTGATTCTGTCCCCTGCCTGACACGATCCAATCAGTACCGGGTATTGAACAACGGAGGCTCACAGCGTCTCCCTTTGATGATGACTCAAAGAGAGCGATGCACACAGTGATCGAGATTGCTGACTTCTTTCTGCAATGCCAGGATATGAAGTAACAAAACAGTAGCATAGTCCCAGAACTTTTCACATGAAAAGTTTATTGACTGTCTTTTACTATGAGTGTCTAGCGTTGCAAAGGAGAAAAGAATCCCAGGGTTGTTAAAAGTAACTTCCTTTATAGTTTTATGCATATGTATGTGTAGTATGTGTGTAACTTCATGAATTTGGTGATTATATTCCTACATACTGACTAAAATTGGACTCTTAAATAATGACCTACTTCAGAAAAGATGATTTTTAATGGACAGATGAGTCTTGCAACATAAAAATCGTAATCAAAGTGCAAACAAAGTGGGGCAGAGGGGACAGGGATACATGTCGTTTTATATATGTTTTTCATATAAATACATATTGAGCATAAAATATATTAATAAATACATATTATACATGTAAATAAATATATATTTCACCTTAGAACCCTGTGACATTTTTAACATTACTGTAAAATTAACTTACCTTAAATATCACTAAAATCAAAAGTTAGGTAAAACGAATGGACCTAAAATTGAAATTGGTAGAATAAAATACAGGTGGATAATAAAAGTATTCCTAAGTTAATTGAATAGTCTTCTACTAAGCAAAATCAAGGCATCTGAACATCAATTAGGATAATAATTGAAATCAGCTGAAACAGATGCGCTGCTTCATCTTCTGAGAGTAAATAAGAACTAAAAGTAGCTGTGCACCGGTAATTTTTAAAGCTGGATAATGTGGACACGGTGTTTCAATATACTACTCTCTTTAGTGTTTTGCATGTTTGAAATTGTCCACGATAAAGCCAAAAGAGAAAACAAAGGCAGTTTACATTTACCAAGAATAACTGGTGTGAATTTATCTCATGGTGTTCGTGTTCTCTTACAAAACAGCCTGTACTAAACCACGAGTGATCCCTCTCTCCAAAACAGAAGAGGAGAAGGAAAATGGCCTGTCAAACAGATTTTTCCCCTATTTTGTTCCACAGATCATTACAAGGGATAAACTGTTAAATTAAACTATTTACAATGCCAGAATTCTCCTTTTCTCAATGCAGAAATGCAAAGCGTAACAGGAATTGTAGTGCATATACTTATAAAAGATGAATGCAGAAGTGGGGAAATGTTTTCCTGAGGCAGTTCTGGGAGGTGATTGTGAGGATGGGCCCTAGAGTCACATTAGCCACAACGGTAGCCACTCGCCATATAAGGCTTTTTAAATTAAAATTAATTAAAATGAAATACAGCTAAAAGTTCAGTTCCTCAGTATAAAGGTGGTACATGTACCACCTGATGGGAAAGTGCTGATGTGACCATTTCCATCATCGCTGAGAGTTTCATTGGGCAGAGCTGATCTAGAAGTTGTCTCCACGTATTCAAATACTAATCAGCTCAGGTTATGATTGAGCATATGAACTTTCTGCCCTTAGGTTTCCTCACCTTTTAAATGGTAGTAAAAATAGTAGAGCTTACCTCTAGAATGGGGGTGAGGATTAAATATAATGTGCTTAGAACAGTACCTTGTAAAACATGAACATTTGATAAATGTTGTTTCTTTCACATAACCCATCACTTAAAATAGTTGAATGGTCGTTAGCTGGATCAGACAGCCTTGTCTCTGAGTCCACGGCACACATCACCTTCTGGTGAGTGAGGCACTCTGTGCATTGCTTAACTGAACTCAGAATGTCCACACACTCATAAAGCACCCTGAATATTGATGTTGAGATGGCAAAATCCACAATTCCTTTTTCTTAGATTCTCATGGTACGCGGTTGTCCTTAGCTTTAGTGGATGGAACTGTCTGTTTCTAGTGTTTAGACAACAGATTCTTTCTGTCCTGAGAATTGAGAAGATATTTATTCAGTGTGGCATGCAGAATAATGGGCTCCTCCAAAATGTCCATGTTGTCGTGCCAGGGAGCCAGGACTATGTTATATTATGAGGCATGAGAAAGTGTGCAGAGGGAATTAAGGTTGCAGCTTTAAGGTAGATTGTCCTCAGTTATGTGGACGGCCCAGTTTAGTCACATGTGCCCTTACAAGTGGAAGACGAAATAAGAGGCAGATGAAATGCAAAGCATAAAAGGACCTCCATTAGTTGTTGCTGGCTTTGAAAACAGAGGAAGTTACCATTAGTCAAGACATATAGAAGACCTCTAAAATCTGGCTGTGGACTTCGGGTGACAGGCAGCAAGGAAACAGGAATCTCAGTTCTGCAACCATGAGAAACTGAATTGTGTTGATCATGGGAAAGATAGCAAGCCAGGATCCCCTACAGCCTCCAGAAAGGACCTCAGCCCTGCGTTCACCTTCATCTTACCCCAGGGAGACTCGTGCCATTATTTTGATCTACAGACTTATGAAATCAGAAAGTTGTATTATGTTAAGCTAAGTTTGTGTTAATTTGTTGTAGCAGCAGCAGAAAGCTAATGCAACCAGGATCATTGAAAATGCACTGGAAAACTGGCAAGGCAAAGTTAAAGGATGTTAATATGGTAGTGCCGTGTTATCACAACAGGATGTAAGTCCTTACCAGTTAAAAATCCTCACGAAAATAAGCCTGATAAAATATAAGACCATATTAACTTTCTAAGGGAAAGCCTATAATATATTTTTTGATAACATATGACTGGAGAAAAATAGAATATTGATTGTCTTGTCATCTGATGAAAAAAACAAACAAGTGACTTCTGACAAAGTTAGAGCAATGTTTTAAAAGCACATCACAATTTGATCCCGACTCTAGGTGTGGCAGCTGAGCATAGCAAGACAATGGCTCCTTGTTTCATGGCAGGTAACTTCTGAGGTCAGAGATGTCCCTTAACCCCCACTAGTTAATCTTTTCCCATCATCTTTTAATGTCTAAGAAATTTTGATATGCCCACGAAATTATTTCAGTTGAGTCTAAAAGAATAAAGCTTTACTGGGTTTAGCCTTACTAATAGAATATTTTACCCTTGTAAAAAATCAGTAATATTGAAAAAGTTTTGGATGGATATTAAATACAAGATAATCTAAGCATTTTTACTTGAACAGACCATATAATCTTTAGTAGAGCTATGTGAAATGGGCAATATTTCCCTCTGTAAACTTTGCAAGTGATACTAAAATTAAAAAACCAGGGGGACACAATATCAATTCCTTGAGATAAATACAAAAAACACTCTGTCATATACTCCAGATTTGTTTGTGGGAAGTACATGTAGCTTCAGGGATACATTTTGTAATAACAACCCTGATTTGATATAATTCTTATCAAAATCCAAGGCAGCTTATGTCTCCATTAGTTACAAAGCCTTAGTGCAGACATTTGTACAATTTCCATTAGGCTTTGGAGGTGGTAAACATATGTAAGTCACCATCATCTCTGGTAGACCCCAAGCTATAACCATTGTTCCAAAGTCAATAGCCACTGATGAATCAGCTCCCGTTGAAAGGAGAAGGTGGTACAGATTTTGCTCTGGCGGCCTGGAGGAAAGAATGTGGCCCTCCATCTTGGTGATTATTCCAACGACTGAATGTGGCAATAAGTAATAACTCAGAGCTGCCGCCGTCTTTCCCATCAGCGCTCAAAGCATTTTGATTAAATTGGAGACCAGGGCTGTGCTTTCATTACAATGGGACTGCTCTTGCCAAAAGGGAATTTTCCTTAATTAATAAGAGAGTACTCCTCTTGAGTGCTACACAGGGAGGTCACTGCAATACAGCTTTCCCAGCAAAGGGCAGGCAGCCTCTGAATACTGGACCCTGTATCTGTGAGAGGGAGACGATTCAGTGTATTTGTTAAGATAATAGGCTTTGGCGTCAGAGCGACTGGCTCTGAAATATTGGCTGTCAGCAAGTTTTTCAATAATCTTGAACACGTTATTTCCCGTCTTGGCTTTCTTCTCTGTAGAAGTGCACATATTAAGTCCTATTCCATAAAATTAATGTTAGGATTACACCATGTGAGTACTGCACAGTGCTCGAAACACACTGGGTACTTTTTCAGTGGTAGCATTTCATCCCCACATTTTCGTTGTTAATCCTTACTGATTTAGTCATGGAAATTATCATATTCTTTTAAAATATGTGCCCAAGGGGAAAAAGATTAAAACACACTTAATTGTCTGTCATGAGTTAATGTCAAACATGGATAACCTCCTGCTTAGACCCCCAACCTGTAGTTTCATAAAACTGTAGCCTAAGCAGGGATGACAAATTAATTTTTTTCCCACAAATGTTGAGAAGACTCACTGAAACCAATCGCCATAATTGATGGTAACGCCTGCCCATGGAGGAAAGAATGGAACAGAAAGGAACCCTTGCCAGTCACTTCCTATAGCTGCCCTAGACAAACACAGCCCGCAGTCTTACTGGCATGAAAGCAGCTAAAGACTGGATCATTTAACAGTAAAGCCATGTCACTTATCTAACAACGTCCAAACCACCAGGATCAAATCCTGCTCTTTCAATTTTAGGGGAATTATTTCAGGTGATTAATGTGTGTGGAATAAACCAAACCTTTGATTTTTCAGTTTGACAATCACTTAAAAAATTGTTCAACCAACATTTCTTCACCACATAAAAAAACACATTTTGAGTAATCACCTGTTTAAAATGCTGAGAAAATGATGGCAATGTCACACTTGTCATTGCAGCATCTCAATATTAAAGCCCATGTGGATGGGAAAGATGTGCAAAGTCAGAAACGGCTTGTTCACGCTTGATTTGCAGATTAATTATATCAGAATGCTAGAGTATTAATGGTAGGTAGATACAACAGATAAAAGTATGTAACTGATATGTATTTGGTTGCTTTTCCTACTTAGAGATTAATTAATTTGTGTGAGACAAATTAATTTCACATTTGAAAACGAAACCTTTACTCCTGCTCGTATAAGATACGTAGATGCCCTGTAACCCCAAAACTAAGAAGTAGAAAAACAAAAGCGAAGGTCTGTCCCAACACTTGTTTTTTTCTTTAACAGTGAACATGTGTTGGTCGTTTCTTGTGTTTGTTTCCAGAAAAAAAAAACTGCAAAGGGATGCATTTATATGTTTCTTGCCTACCAAATAATAATCCTACACATAATGTGTACTTTATTACATAACCCTTCATTTTAAAACTATAAGGAAGTTTTATAGAAAACAACTGTAAGAATGGATCAGAGCTAAGGCCTCCCTTCATCTTTTATGGACACACTTATTTTTTCTTTGCTGTTCTGTGCTCTGTTTCCATGCTTTTCTCTGCTGACCCACTTTAACTTCTTAAATATATAATATGGCAAAAAGTAGCTGCACCAATTGCAGCTTTTAAAATCAATACCTAACGCCTTGTTCAAATCCCTGGTAGAAAAGGATCTAGTTTTGCTCCAACTCTGCCATGGAATTTATGCCCCCACTCACCATTTAAGTTCGGTTTGCTGCTCGTCTCAGGGAGAGAGGTCACTAGGCTGTTAGAAACAGATGGTTTTTTCTAAGGGGATATAGACAGAATCTCCTCTGGCACACCCCACTCCCTGTGCACGGTCGTTTTTCTGCCTGACTTTCAGTGCCTGTCTGTGAACATGGCCATCCCTTCCATGCACAACGTCAAAATAGGTTTTCTGTATTAGGGTATCTTTGTAATGATTTCAATCTTGTAATGATTTCAATTCTTGTAATGATTTCAATCTTGAATTTGTAAATTTGCGCTTTTTCCTAAATATTTATTCTCAGGGTTCATTCTGTCCTGTACTCTCAATTTCTTAAGACTCTCTCCTTTTTCCTTCTCTACGTAAGACATCCCTAACACACATACACACAGACACACACACACACACACACGTATTCACGCTTTACCACCTGGCTTGCTTCCCAGAGTAAAAGGATGATAAACCAACTGAAAAATCTCAGTACACTTTAAGGAAATTACAATGTGTCATTGATAAAAGAATGTGTATGTATGTACGCATCTATTTTTTAAAAACTCTTTTATTCTGAATTTTTCCCAATACCTAAACTCAGTTCCTCTCCTGTAAACTTTTAGTTTCTGCTAAATGAGGCTGAGGTGAATAATAAACTTGTGATTCAGAAAAATATAATTATGTTACAAAATTATAATATAAAACCCCATAAAAAAGAAAGGCGATTGATGATGGCATGAGCCTTTCGTGTGGCAGAAGTCCTTGAAGAACAAACCTGACCCCTGGATTTTGAGTCCCTTGAATAGTGACAGCAGTGACATACAGCTTGTCACTTGATCGCTTGTATCACTGAGAAACACAGTATTAAAGAAAGGATATGAGCCGTGACATAGCCATAAGTCAGTGCAGCCTGAGGCTGATGCTGCAATATGTAAATCTGTAAACTCTTTAATATGTCTAGATAATAAAACTGGAATTATACACAAAGCACTCATTTGGAATGACCATTTCGGACAGCCGAAGGACACTAAAGTGCATTTGAATTTGAAGCACATGCCTTGCACTGATTTCGGAGGATTGGAATCATCGGTAATTCACTATGTAATAGAAATCATTTTCCAAAAGACTTCAGACACCAAGTTTTACTATGCATTTCCTTTTCCTAGGCAGCTTTCCTCTCTTGTAATTGAGATATAATTGACATTGTGTAAGTTTAAGGTGTGCAGAGTGTTTATTTGATACATTTCTATATTGTAATGCGATTCCACCTTAGCATTAGCTAACGTGTCCACTGCATAGGTAAGTTTCAGAATTATTACGTGAAGATGACCTGAGATACCAGACTCAGTCCCATGGCCCTGATTTAAACTCAAGGCTTGGTAGAACACAGGAAATGGGGCCACTATCCATGCTGTCTCTGACAGTTTCAAAGGTGCTGCTCTCTGAAACTTTCATGCAGCCTCAGAGGAAACCTAGGACATAGACAAACACCAATTGGTTTCCAGATTAAACTGGACCTATGACCAACTCTGAAATAGGAATACAATTAGAGAAGTGATATTTTTATTGGGTATATTCACAAATTGGTATATAGTTTCCATATCTGACAGATGATTTAAAATATCAAAATCAGCTGTAAATATGTCTAAATTTATATGTATAGATATTTGTAAAATTTACTTGGTATACCATAAATTTATTCTGTCAGCAATTAAGGATAACTTTGGGCTTCTGTTTTTTTTAATGAAATAAAATAGTAAATAACTTCTAAACAGTTGACCCTGTCCCTAATTTTAAAGAACACACATTTTCATAGGGTAAAGCAATGTTTAATACACATATGTTCAAGTAAGCATATACTACAGTAGTAGTATTTGCAAGGTTATATGCGATGTGACATTAAAAATATTAATGGAAAGTCCAGCCTAGACATTAACCATTAAGAGTGGGCGTGCTGGTTCTAGAGTAGAGTGAAGAGGCGGGAAATATGATAATGTGACTTACCCAGTGTCCATTCTTAACTGGAGCTCCAACACTGGAGGGAAATTGTGCTTTCCCATGTATTTATTTTCTGTTGTCCACAGCTACTACATCAAGTCTTCCATGCTCCACTAACTCATATTACCATACTGTCTCCTGTACTTATTTTAGCTGTTGCCTTTCTCCCTTTCCCCCCTGGGTTGGAGAGAAAGACGAATTTGATTTCCTACTTTCAATCCTAAAATTTACGTGAATCCCCATCATCTAGTATCCATTTTACTTTCTAATATGACAGAACAGGTTCTAACCTGCCAGACATCAGTCCCCCGCCAGGGGTTTGGAACTCTGTCACTTGCTGCCTCCTCTGAAATCCCACTCTATCTCCTCTCTCTGTTACGTTTTCTACTGTTTTTTACTAATTCTTTATAACTGATGCTATGTACAAAGTCCTTGTCCAGGTTCTTTACAAAGCTCTGCTAATGTCATCCTCAAACCAATCTTATGAGGTTGGTACCATCATTATGAAGCTCATGTCTGATCAATTCCACTTTATAGATGAGGAGATTAAGGCCCAGAAATGTTAAATAACTTGTTTATTAGTGAAACACCCAGCAATACTAATGTTAATCTATAAGTACAATGCTCTCCTGCACTCCCATCAACCTGTCAGTGGGGGGTTTTCCATCAAAAATTCCTTTCCAAACCATTCTCTTAGAGAGAGAAGGAGGATATGAATAATCCTTTCTGGAATAAAACTCCTAAACTATTCAGGATAATATACAAAATAATAACAGTAAGGAGAAGGGACTCATCCTACTAGATATGAAAAAAATAGCATATGCCTTTAACAATTAAATATCAGGGAGAAGAAATACATTTTCTAAATAATTCCATAGAACGTAGTTGTTAAAATCAAACAAATTATACATAGAGAGTTAGTATATGATGGATATGGCAATGAAATTATTGGAGAATTAACTTATAGTCAATACCTATTGGGAACTTTGCCTAACATCTGAAAAAAATGAATAAAATATATGTATGTATAAAATACAAAATGTTTTATATATAACTTAAAATATAGAGCAAAATGAATAATTAAAATTTAAATAGAATTAGACATTTTTAAAATTTATTTTATTTTATTTATTTATTTTTAGCAAGGGGAAGGGAGGAAGAAAGAGAGAAAGAGGGAATCATTAATGTGTGGTTACCTCTCATGTGCCCCTACTGGGGACCTGGCCCACAGCTCAGGCATGAGCCCTGACTGGGAATTGAACCATCAACTCTTTGGTTCACAGGCTGACACTCAATCCACTGAGCCACACCAGCCAGGGCAGAACTAGAATTTTTTTAATTAACATTTTAAATTGCAATAAAATTGTGGCTTTTTAAAACCTGGTATATAAAGGGACTTTCTAATCTTGACATCAAAACCAGAAAGCAGAAAAAAAATTCAATTGCAAAGAAAATTATGGAAGTTTACATATGAGGAAACATCCTTTCACTTAAACCCTGTATAAATATTTCATGAAAATTAAAAATATCTATTTCAATGAAAGATGGTCTTGACAAAAAAGAAATACAAATTCCACAGGCTAAAAACAAGAAAAGCACTGAGAATGGGATTGTTAAGCTGAAGCTGGGACTTGCTGATCTCTATAACATAAAGGCTTATGTTTTAACAGATATTAAATCATGAAATTTTGAACATCATAAGAAAAAAAAATGAACAGAGATTCCTTATAGAGCTGGGGCCCTTAAGAGCTAAAATCCCAGTGAAAAACAAGTCTGAAGCAGCAGAGGTATATACTCCCTGAAACCGTGTTGTGTCCTGACACGGGCCCAGGGGTACGAGTCTCTGTGATGGTAGTCACCCACACTTAGCTTTCCACAGCATGGGCAAGAGCTGTATGTACACAGCATTGGTGGGCAAACTCCAAGGTGAAGAAATTAAAAAGTTCCACATTTGTATCAGCGTGGCAAATGCAACAGAAAATTCTTTCCGGGCATGCAGAGATAACCTACTTTTCACAGTATTCTCATAAGAAATAAAGGGATTCTGATGGACCTGAGATCACAGTGTACAACTAAAACATACAAGAAAATAATAAACAGCAAAGAAGAACTCCAAAGAGTTCAGATATGGAATTATAAGTAGAGTTAAGTTTTTTACGAATCTTATTTTAGGCAGGTTTATATTTACATAAAAATTGGAAAAATAGTACAAATAGTTCTATATTATCAATTTATTCTGCACCTCATTATTAGTATCTCTTATTAATATCTGTAATTAGTATACTATTTTTCTTACAATTAACTTACTCATATTGACACATCTTCATTGACTAAAGTCCATAGTGTGTCAGGATTTCTTTAGCCACTGTTCTTTTCCCCACTGCTCTTTCCCTATCCCAGGGTCCTCCGCAGGATACCAAGTTACCTTTAATAGTCACGTCTCTTTAGGGTCCTAAGACCTAGGAAACTAGGGATCTGATAGAAAGGAACTTCTACAACATGAGAGCAGTAATGGTAATGGCTAATGTGCAGAGCCTCTTTCCATTGCCTCTTGATTGTGATAAAACTTCTACTGTGAGATGTTTATCCAAGTAAACAAATGTCTCTCATTCTATGGGTTATCTTTTCTCATTCTTGATAGTATATTTTGGTGAAAAAATATTTTAATTTTGAAGAAGTATTATTTATGATTTTTTTTGCTCATGCTTTAAGTGTCATATATGAGAATTTGTTGAGTCCTGGAGATATACTCCTATGTTTCTTCTATTATTTTTATAGCTTTACTCTTAAATTATTTGATCCATTTTACATTCATTTTTGTGCATGTTATGTAGTCGGGGTCTAATTTTATTCTCTTGCGTGTGTCTATCTACTTGTTTCAGCACCATGTGTTGGAGAGACCTCTCTCCTCCTCATGTTAAGTTGTCTCTGTACCTTGTTGAAAATTAATCGACTGTGCATGCATGGTTTCTTTTTGGACTTTCAAACACATTTAAGTTATTTATATGTCTAGCCTTCTACTGGTACCATGTTGTCTTGATTATTGCCAGTTAGTAAGTAAGTTCTGAAGTCTGAAATTATGAGTCCTACAAACTATTCTTCTGAGTCCCTTAGTCACTACATAGAAATATTAGGATTATCAGTTCCAAGTATGCAAAAAAGGCATTTAGGACTTTGACAGGGTTTGCAGTACTTAATTTAAGTCTGAGTCATGAGCATAGATTTATTTCCATTTATTTATTTATAATGTTCAGTATGCAAGTCTTGCACTTCCTCAGTTAAAATTTTTCTTAAGTCTCTTATAGTTTATAATGCTGTTTTTTTTGGGGGGGGCATGAAAAAAATTAATTGAATGGATTAAGTAAGGAATTTCTTATGTGGAGAGGGATGATCAAATACCAAAGCACAAAAGTATAGCAGAATGTGGCCTCATGGAAAAAGCTAGACCTGATTTCCTCTTTTGTCTTTGGCATATCACAAAGGTACGTAAACTTATTTCTATTCTTTTTTAAATTTCATGTTTTCTTTTTACCACTATCCATCCTGTTTGGGTATTTGTTGAATCCCAGTATATATGTACAGAATTGTTAACCTGTACTGCTATGGGGAACCACTTCGTTATAGTATAATTTTTTATGTATAGATTCTTTAGTCTGTACTAGTAGAGGTGTCCAGCCTTTCGGCATCTCTGAGCCACACTGGAAGAAGAAGAGTTGTCTCAGGCCACACATTACATACACAAACACTAATGAAAACTGATGAGCAAAAAAAAAAAACGGTTTTAAGTAAATTTACAATTTTGTGTTGGGCCACATTCATAGCCATCCTGGACCACATGTGGCTGCAGGTTGGACGCCCCTGGTAGTCTTACAGGTCCTACTCATTTCCCAAGTTGCTGAGGTAGATCTGCCCCTCTACTCCCTTCAGGGAAGTTATGTCATATATCTGTAACACAGTTAGAATCACTTTTAAATTTTAAAATCAATTTATATACCGTTTACCCAATTCTCCTGTCTTCATCTTACCTATGATAATTGCTAGTTTGTTCTCTGTATCTATGAGCTTTTTTTTAGATTCCACATGTAAGAGGCATCATAAGGTATTTGTCTTTCTCTGTCTTACTTATTTCACTTGGCATGATGCCCTCAATATACATATATTTTTTCACAAATGGCAAGATTTCCATTTTTATGGCTGAATAATATTGTTATACATATGCCACAATTTCTTTATCCATTCATCCATTGATGGGCACTTAGGTTGTCTCCATATCCTGTCCTTTAATATGGGTCTATCTGCATTGTATATAATAGAAAATTCCTTTAAATTATTGCTATGGAATTGCTATCATACTCAATTTTCCTACTAGTGAACTTTCTGTCTATTTTTTTTCTGTTTACTGAATTGTGGAGTTAATATAAAAATATATTTTTATGACATTTTATTATCTTAAATAAGATTTGATAAAGTTAATGGCTATATTTTCACTGGAGAAAAGGTTATGATTTGAAAGGTGTGATTTTTCTAATTAATATGTTACACGAGGAAAAATATTATAATTAGTAAAATGTTAATTGATTCATTCAAGTAGCAGGCCCATTGAATGTTGGTTGATTGCCCCAATATCTACAATCAATAGACTACAGAAAATATTTGAATTTTTTGCCATGAATTATTATAATAATAATTATACAGATAATTCACATTCAAACAATTGGTAGTGTTTCTCCTTAAAGAAATTTTGTCCCTTTTGCCAGTTTTGTATTTATATTGTCTGTGATACTACTAAAATCTCTTTAAAATTTGGGAAAATGCACAAAATAAACCTGCCATTGAAATCATATGATATCAAAAAGTTTGAAATATGGTTTTCCCAGTTGGGAAACCATAATATGGGAAACCATAGTAGCATGTTATTCTTTAACATTTACTGAAACTTAAGACTTGTACTCTTATATACATAAATGTAGTGATAGCAGTAATTGTGACATACAGGTAGCTATAATTCAACTCTATTTCTTTTTATATGTAGTAACTGTGGAATTACAAAAGCAGCACTTATTAAAATTCATTACTTTCCTAAAGTCAAACATCAGCCATGTAAAGACATAGAATGAAAACCTTTGATCTATCACACTTTGATGTTATTATACATTTTTTTTTACTCAAAAAAGAATTCAGGGCAATTCTTAATGATAACAATTATTCATATACAACAGCTTAAAATTAGTATAACTATAGACAGGAATTCTTTTACATTTTCTTTTACTTTAACAGTTATTGATAATTTACAAAGAACTCAATCCAAACAAAAAAAAATCAATAAACAAAAAGAAAAATCCAGTCAATAGCATTGAAATTCAGTTTATAAAAGTGAACCAATAGAAGAGTTAATATCATAAACCCTTTGTTCAGGATAATTGATGCATAAAATTCTACCATTCATTGAATACCTGTTACATGTATGATTTTCTCACACAATAAAAAAACTGTGAGAAGAAAATATTATCATTAGCTGAAATGCACAGATAAAAAAACTGAATTAACAAGGACTTGGTGATGATGAACTCCTTTAACTTTACCTGATCTGGGAAGCACTTTATCTGCCCTTCCATTCTAAATGATAGCCCTTATAATATGAAATGTTAAAGGGACTGATCTAAGAAAGAGAAGTAGATCAAAACTATGGACAATAAAATGACAACAAACTCACAATTATCAACAACTGAACCTAAAAAAAAAAAAAAAACCTTAAAACCTTAAAAACAAAAATAAACTAAGCAGACAACCAGAACAGGAACAGAATCACAGAAATGAAGATCACATGGAGGGTTATCAGTGGGGAGGGAGGGGAGAATGAGGGAAAAAGTACAGGTAATAAGAAGTATAATTGGTAGGTACAAAGACAGGGGGAGGTTAAGAATGTTACAGGGAATGGAGAAGCCAAAGAACTTAAATGTACGACCCATAGACATGAATTAAGGAGAGGAGGATCCTGGACGGAGTGGGGCTGCAGGGTGGAAGGGGGTAAGGGGGAGAAAAAAATGGACAATTGTAATTGTGTAATCAATAAAATATACTTAAAAAGGAATTAACAGAAGGTAAGAAATTTCTCTAAAATTTGTAGCCAGATAGTAGAGCTAGGATTTGAATTCCGATATCTCTGCAAAAAGGGTGTGTGTTTTTAATAGTGTATCTCTGATAAACAGTGTCTCTTTAAAATAATTTCCCAAATAAATAAGTATCAACAAAACTTAAATCTCTTTTTAAAGATTATTATTAGTAGTAGTAATAGTAGTATTAGAGAGAGGGGAAGAGAGGGAGAAAGAGAGGGAGAGAAACATCAATTTGAGAGAGAAACACTGATCCATTGCCTTTCATACATGCACCGGGGACCGAACCCACAACCCAGGTGTGTGCCCTGACTAAGAGTCGCACCAGTGACCTTTTGCTTTGCAGAATGATTCCCAACCAAGACACACTGATCAGGGCCACAAAACTGAAATCTAACTTGAATTCTCTGGCAAATACACACATGATTGTCTTTCTTATAATATTGTTGATGATGACATCATCTTAGAACCCATACATACACATAAGAAAAATGAATACCACTAAAGATAGACGAGGATTCAAAGAAACAATGCTAGGGAGAAATGGCCTTTTCAAAAGTCATGTAACAATATTTTCAATGTTTCATAGCTGTCTGTAAAACAAACTCTTGCTCGAACTTTATAAAATGAGAAGAGTCAAATGTACTACATGGGGATGATTAAATAGCTTGATCTTGTGCTAATGAATTTGTATGTGCCATGTATTTACTCATCTGATTTTTCAAATAATATTTTAAGTCCCTAGCAACTACTACATTGTTTCCAGACATATATGGAGCGATCATTTAAATAACAGAATTAGACATCAGGTAATGAAAGACCAGAGGTCCTTTCATTTAGGAAACTAAAGAGGTGAGTCCTTTGACTGCCCTGACTCACTTCCTTGAGAGTTTTCAGGCAGTGGCACAGAGAATAGGAGCTGAGGCGAATCCAGAATCACCCTCATGCCGAGGAAAAGGAGATGAGAACGGAATACCAGTGATGAGACAGGGCACAGAGAGAGTCTGAGTGATTTTCAGAGGGCCCTGATTTGGGTATTTAGTTGTCTACTCGTTAGCAGCTGTATGGAAATATGTATGAAATAAAAACTTGTACATAAACTTTTATAGTGGATTTACTTGCAATAGCTAAAAAAGCAAAGAAAAAGAATTTGCATGCCCATCAGCAAGTGAATGCATACACCATTGTGATAAATATATCAGTGAAATACTGCTTAGCTATAAAAATAGAACTTACTAATATCATTTTCCAGAACATAGGTGAATCTCAAGGTATTTATGCTGATTGAATGAAATATGACCCCCACTGCCCTCCTCCAAACACAGTGTATTCACTATGATTCTAGGTATACAACGTTCCAGAAAATGCCAACTCATCTATAGTGGCAAAGGATAGCAGTGGTTTTCTTGGGGAAGTAGAGGTAGGTGGTACGAGAAGGAGCCAACACAGAGATTATAAAAAGTCAATGAAAAAAACTTTTGAAGATGGTAATTAGTTTCATTATCTTGATTATGATCCTGCTTTCAGCCAGTGTATTTGGATGTCAAAGCATTAAGTTACTGTATACTTAGATTTGTATAGTTTATTGTATGTTGATTATAAGCAGAGATAATAAAATAGAGTATTCAGAAGTTTTCTGTTATGAAGAAAAAATGATCAACACAATGTAATAAATATAAGTTGTGGATGGAAGTCAAGCTTTTATATTTTGGTAAATATTTTAAGATTTTTGAAAGGTAGCAATTCTCCACTGTGTCCATCTTTGTGGTATTTCTGTGAAAACCTTAGAGTTCTCATAATATCATAATGGCTACTTTAATTCATGTTAACATAGTTTATTTCAAGTCTTCAATAATGTTTGTTTAATGTTTCCATGAGGCATAAAAAAGTCAATGACAAGGATGATGAAATTCTTCTGGCGTGATAGTAGGTGAATAAAAAGGCATTTTGACTGCAGAATTGAAATGTTAAACACTGAGCTTGAAACCCATGATCTGCTTGAAAGAGATCGTCTAAAGCACAGGTGGCAAGCACACACCCGCAGGCCGAGTCCGGCCCCCACCTTGTTTTGTCCATCCCGGCACCTTGTTTCTACCCGGCGGCAGTGCCAAGCTCTCGCTTAACTGTTAGGGAGTAGTTACATGTACATAGTCCTAAAAGTACATTTGGCCCTTTGAAGGCAACTGTGAGGCTGATGTGACCCCCGGGTGAAAATGAGTTTGACACCCCTGGTCTAAAGTTAACTCTAAAAACTAATTTAATGTGATAATATTTCTCAATGTTTATTGGCATGGGGAGTTTGGCAATATATTGGCATCAGAGTAAATTCTTGCCTCAGCCAATTTCAATAACTCCTTTCTCTAGAGCATAGTTCTACATTACCGAGGAGATTTAGTAATAAATTATCATCAACAAATAATATGCCTATTTTCAGTATGACAATTTAAATTATATGATAAGAGCAAACAGGGAACAAAAACATTTTACTGTTTAATAACATATACAAAATTGATAAAGATATCCCAAATGTAATATGTAAATGTAATAAAGATATTACATTTGGAGGTATGTCTCCAAATGTAAACTTCATATTTTTATATATATATTTTTTCCTTGATGATAATATTAAATATTTATAGTGTTTTAATATGTATAAAAAGCTTACATATGTTATTCTTATTTGAACAAATAAGTGTAAACTGGATAGTAAAACAAATCATGTATTTCTGTAACATGTTTGGTATATATGCTTTAGAGTTTGAAAAATCTTATTATTCCATGTTTTCCATATATCTCTGTGATAATTCTTTCATCACTTCTGTTTTAAGTTTGTGTTTAATTTTTATTTTGTTATCTATATTGGCTTTGTAGAATTGTCTTTTCACCCAGCAGTGTCATAATTGCAGATTGACTATGGGACCTCAATTTTAAACTTTCTTAAATATACTTATTGAAATAATGGTATGCCATGTAGAAGGGTAACCTATTACTTTCAAGTTCTCATCTCAGTTTTGTCATGCAGTGGTCTCTCATGGCTGTGGAAGCCCAGATACCTTATTTTTTCTGCTTCAGTCTCTTCCCATTAATATGAGTATGAAAATAGCTTCTTGGCCAGGCTGTTATAGAGGCCACAGACAATGCCATGTGTAAAGCTTCTGGCTCAGTGCTGAGCGACAATAATCAATCTTATTATTAATACCATAGTCTTTTCTTGCTTTCCATTTGACAAACTCTTACTTGTGACCTTAGTCCAAAAGTCATCAATAAAGTCCTCCTGATCTTGTCATGTGTGACCTCCTCTCTTTCACAGCTCATGTCACGACAGCCACCTGGTAGTAGTGTTCTTGAAAAAGCCAAACCTATTCCCATTGCCCAGAATGCACCTTCCCCTAGGTGGCGCTTGACCAACTCA
The DNA here is from genome assembly GCA_004027735.1 of Carollia perspicillata. Taxonomy (NCBI): domain Eukaryota; kingdom Metazoa; phylum Chordata; class Mammalia; order Chiroptera; family Phyllostomidae; genus Carollia; species Carollia perspicillata. The sequence continues at coordinate 28,411 of PVKM010010452.1, forward strand.
CATCTTCCTAAACTTCCTTCAGTGGCCACCTCCAAAGTTTACTGTGTAGAGTGGGGCAATAGTTGTGGGTACATGCAACAAAGTTTACTCTCTTATTACTATTTATTAATTATTATATTATTTTTCCATGCGAACAATGTAAACCTACTTTGCCTCACCCTGTGTATTTGTTTGAATATGCCATTCTAGGTATAAGGCTGTAGTTAGCATTATATGATAATATTATTAATAGAATGATATCATAGATTTTATATGATGTCCATAAAGGACTTTAATTTTTAAATATTCTATATGCTGAGTTTATTAAACTGAAAGAATATTACATGCATATAACATTTTTCACTGAAAATTCACTGAACTTGAAAGAAATTTAAAGGCATTCTTGTGTCCTGAACGGCTCCTGACTGAGAGTAGCATTGGTAGGATGGGAAAACTCTTACAAAATGTTATTGTATTTTATGTACTTGGTGGAAATTATATATAATATGATATATTTTCACAGTAGATACAAAGATCAATTAATATCCGAGAAGTCAAAACTAAATTTGACTTATTATACTAGGTGTTGCAAACTGTAAAATAGAAACTTTCAAGAGACTGTTTATTCTCACCTCAGTGAGGTTGGGTTTGGAAGTACAGCAGAGCATATGGCTAATTTCTTCCCCGATTATGCAAGGAGGAATCAATTTGAAGGCAATTTTGGCTTAACTCCACCTTCTTAATGGGAGCTTATTGCATTTTAGCCTCCAAGAACTCAAGATAGGGTTTCATTGCATAGTGTGTTAGAATTCGTTTCTCCATGCTGTGAAACCTGCCTGGAATACCCTCTATTTTCCCTAGGCCTCACCCTGCAAACCCATTGCTTGAGGTTCGGTTCATTTTGCCCCACCACATAACTCTGGAAGCTGATTGCATGATTTTTGCTGAGATTTAGCAAGAGAGGGTTGATGCATAAATCACTCCTGAATCACCAAATTTTTTACCTAGAAACGTAGTAGTTTCTGTCATGTCATGTAGTTGTAAGGAATACAGAGTGACTATACATAGTTATAAATCATTGCAAATCATGAAGTAAGTATTGGCCCTGAGGGTTCAAACTCACCCTGTTTTCTGATGATTATATTATAAAATAATGTGGACTACTCAACGTCACTTGTAACCTGGGTCACAAAGCTAGGTCATTTATTTTGTCAAGGATAACATAAACACTTGCTGACATTTCCCTCCTCATCTCATCCCCCTTCCAAATTTTCAGTACAAAACCTACCACAAACCTGTACATTAATTAAAAAAATTAAAAGCAGTTTTTAGTAATTTTCATTGAGGAAATGATAGAATATGGAATGAAGCATACTGGTTTTATACACATTTGTACAATGTCAGAAATACAAAATATTCTGTTTCTTTATTCCAGCACTGCATGTATTAAATTATTTGCTTTAAAGAAAGAAAAATCCACATATAGTTTATGTACTAAAGCACAGCTTTTCTTCTTTCAGCTTCATTCTTATAAGGAATTAATTCTATAGTTGTTTCAGATTATTGTTTGAATTATTTTTTTGGTAAAAGTGGAGAGTAGTTTGTAATTATTTACACTCAGAGAAAGACAACATTTGCCTTTGTAGTTTGTTAAGAAAAATGTGAAGAAAATATATTTGATTTGAAATGTTTTGTGTAAGGGTTGACATTCAAAAAATGTGGGAAAGGCTACCTGTCCATGTTTTCATTATGACCTACCTGTAGAAGCAGCCTGAATCTGTCCTGGTGTTCATGTCATTTGTTCTTAACTTCTTTCAACAAGATGAAATTCATCCATGGGGTAGTTACCCCAGTTGACACATCTTCCCCACTCCCTACTGCCAGTGCTATTGCACACAAAAAAATCATCAATATATATGTATGTTTCATTACTACAACATGGATAGATTATTGCCCAGAACTGTGCTTTTTCTCTTTGTTCTTCCTCTTATTTTGCTATCACATTTTCCTTTTAGGGCACAAAAGTTCCTGAGTTTCACTAGGCAGAATGAGAAGTTTCTCTATAGTCCCCCAAGGAAGATTATATGCATATAAGAACATGATAAAAACATCTTGATTTCTTGATGTACTTAGAAGGGCATATAGCGCCTCCATTCACCCTGTTCTAGTCCTGTGCTGATGCTGAAATCTCTTTCTCCCAATCAGATTAGATTCCACCAATTAAGATGTCTCAGACTAGCATGCCACTGTCTGCTTCTCCCTAGTTTGGGGTTCTCAAGTTTATAAGCCCTTTAGTTTTCTCCTATGACATCACTGAAGAGTTGACACACCAGGCAAGGAAGATCCAACATATATCCTACTAACAATTTCATTACACAGGAAATGTCCTCTATTCAGGCACAAGTGTACCTTAACGTAAATATAGCCTTACCTGACTTAATTAGATTGTCAGCCTTCTTCCAGTCCATCATCCTCCTCTATCCCACCCCAGTTCCTGTTCCACAGAATTAAAGGAAGATGACAGTAAGGACAGTTCTATATTGGATTGAGAATATTGCTATCCATAATAATTTGTTAATTTTATTACAAACTTATGTTTACCTCTGTTGTTGTATTTATAACACATTCCTTAGGAGTTTATTAAATGTCAGAATACTTACTCTTGGTCTTGAAAAAAAGTTGATTAAAAATGGATAAACCCAAAAGTTGTAGTATTAGTAGCAAAGCTCAACAAAAACATTTGTTTCTGTTTATGCTTTCAAAAAAATGAATGGCTAAAAATAAAAAAGGCAGCATCAAACATGGCTTGCCATTATGCTGTTTTATTCATTATTAATTTTTTGGTAAACAATTATCGAGTACCTACTACAGGTTACTTATCTAACTAAGTCTTAAGGATGCATCTGTGAAAAGAGAGAGATCCCTTGTGGTTCTCTGCCCATGGGACTTCTGTTCTAGCATGTCCTCTTCCGTGTGTACACCCCAATCCAGGGATGTCATACACAGTATTCCAGTATCTGCCACATCTCCAGCCCAGTGAACCTGACGCCAAATCTGGGTTCAAATGCTAACTAGCTGGATGAGCTGTCATAATTTCTTTTACTTTTCTGAGCCTTGCCATTCACATTTATTAAAAGAGAGAAAACTACTTGGCAGGATTGAAATAATAAAATAAAGTAACATGCAAAATAGCCTATAAAATATTTGTAACTCTCCTACAATTTAACAGTGGGTATAATACTGAATAACAATTAACCATGTTACTATTATACCTTAGACTCTGGTCTAATATGGGATGACAATTTAATGATTTATCTTTTACCTTTTCCAGTATAAAATCCACACCCCCCACCTTTTTTTTACATTAGATCCTGGAGGAAAAGAAAGGCTTCAAACAAGGTCAATGGTGATGGTTGACTTTTTAAGAAAGAAAATGGAGCAACACATATCCAGATGGCTCCAACAAAATAAACAGTCAGCACCACAGCAAACATCAGGGTGAAGGGCCCAGGACAGGGTTCTAGTTTACAGCTCGGGGCAGTGTTGTCTGAAGTATAAGTATTCCAGATGAAGTTCTAATGTGGCTATTTTAATCTTTTTCTGTCTCTTCGAGCAGTAGAAAAATGATTCCATTCACTAGACAAGGTCTATGGCATCTGTAATCCATACATAATGTCTCCCTCTTCGATATTGGCTAGGTTTGACTGCATTATTGGCTTGATGAGTAGGTGAGTGATGGGGTACATTTTAGCATTGAGTACAAGGTTCTTGGCTTTTTTGTTTTTCAGTTAAGGATTTCTTTGGTCAAGGATTCATTTGTGGATTTACTAAAAATAAAGGGGGGTCCTCTGCTGGAATAAAATGTCTTCTGCCATAAAATTTCAGTGGGATTTGAACTCTAAAAGTCTCTCATTGTATCCTAAACTTTACAGTAAGAATTGTAACATTTATGGGCAGTTTTGACTTGTTTTACAATGTTTGTCTAAAGTATTTCTTAATGAGAAACTTAAACTTTTGTCTCTCAGTACCTTGACTTTAAAAAAATTTTTTTCAACCAATTTGCCTGTTTAGAAAGGATGACTTCACCAAACCAGTTTGATATTAATCTGCTTCTAATTTATATTTGAAATAATTGACAAAAGGTGCTATTATTTGATGAAGTCTGGTTTCTTTCCCTGTTCACTCCATGACCTTTAAATTTCAGCCAGCTTATGGTTACCTGGTAACCAGAATGGCTTTAAGTTAAGAAATCCTTGTTTTTTTCTTGTTTCTATGTCAACCACTCTGCATATACCTTCTATCTCTAATAAGTGAGAAATAGCACTTAATAAAACCTAATTTTTGCTGAAAGTCATTGAAATGTCTTATTTTTCTATATTGCCTATTTTAAGTTGAAACATTTTTTCTAATAAGATCACTTAAAAATAAATTAATACATGAGACAATATTTTTAAATATATAGAAAATATTTTATTTAATGAAAAGAATCTTTGGAAAATTTAGAATATCTCTTCTGAGCAGCATTTTTTTAAAAAATTTAAGTCTTGGAAAATCATGTTAGCTAGTGAGAAACACTGGGTATGCAAACAAATAGAAAGCAGGATTGATGATAATAAAGTAATATACATATTGAGTTTGTATGATTTATTTCAAGGGCTTGGGGGTGAATAAGAAAGACAAAGATGGAATAGAAGACCAATGGTGAATTTTAGTTCAAAGTATGAACCATCGTTTCGTTAATGTAGTCAAGAATATCAATTGCATCTCAGTGCTGGGCCAGCTCTATGCTAACAGCAGGAGAAGAGTATTATCATGGAACTTATAACCTGAAGTGCAGGAGTTATTTTTTAAAAAGCTCAAACAAATTAAAATTTCAGCTATTGTAAGTAAAATGTTGACAAGCTTCATAATCTTTGTGTGAAAACATTTGACATAAATTCTCTACAATTGTGGGATGGATATACATATCTTCTGTGAAAATATTACTTAAGAGCTGAAACTTGATTGATGAGAATGGAGTACTAAATCTGTGGGGGAGTGGAAGGTTGTTCTGTTATGCGTAATGGCAAAATCTAGGATATCGTCTCAGAAATGGGTAGTATGAGTGAGAAGTTTTCTTATGGGGACAATGACAACCAAGAAGATTACAGTGGTTAAGGTGAAGATGTTGTGCTCTTTTCCAAAGACTTCGAAGGAGGCTATCCTACACAAACTCTAAAGGTTGGCTCCAAGTATCTCCACCTCATTCACACCCTTGTGTGTTCCCCTCCCCTTGAGTGTTGACAGAACCTGTGACTTGCTTCTAGCCAAGAGAAGAAAACAATGAGGGGACGCCACTGCCAAGATGAAGTTACACACTCTTATAAAATGGTTTTGCCGGCACCTCTTGTGCTGGCTTTGTTGATACAAACTGCCATGATTCGAGCTGCTATATAGAGAGGTTCACGTGGCAAGGAAATGCACGTTGTCGCTGGCCAACAACCAGCAAGAAACAGGGGCCTTAGGTTTTCTGATCTATATGGAACTGGATTCTGTGGACAGCTACCTCAGCTGGGATGCAGAATTTTCCAGGCATGACTTCAGCTGAGAAGACTGATGTTATGGGTGTAGGCATGTGAGAAATCCTAAAGCAGAGGACCCAGCTGAGCTCCGTCTGGAATCCTGATCCACAGAAAGAGTGAGATAGTAAATTCTATGATAATTTTTTAAACAGCATTAGATATCTAATGCAGAAGGTAGGAAGTAAATGGATAATAAATACAAGAAGTGTGAGTCCAGTTATACCAATGGCACTAGGACACTTTATTCTCTGCTTTTGGGGAAAAAATGACAATTTCTTTAGGCCTTGATTTCTCCCCACTTATACTAGACACAATGACTAATTTATGGCAGTAAAAGATTGTTTTTAGATAAAAATGAGTTTATGGTAAGGATTGGTATTTGAATAGGCCTTAGGAAACCTATATTAATATAAGATATTAGGTACACTGTGGGGAGGGCTCCGTCCACATAGGCCCTCTCCCCACTGTCCACCATGGGTAAAAATAATGCTATCAAGACATAATCTGCTTGGGGAGGAAAGGTGGCTGATATCTCAAAGGAGAAGAGCCAAGAGCCTTTTCCTCCATGGGCTTTTATTGGGTTCATTTTGCACAGGAATACAGGTAAAGCTCATTAATCATTGTCAGGCAGGAAGGGTCAAACAATAGATAACAAAGAACTCTGAGGGCATATTTTGTGTCAGGGTCAGATACCTAAAGAGCTATAAAACTTAGAGGGACAAATTCACTTCTTGCTTGGACCCTTATTTAATTGAGAGCATTCTAAACAAAGCAGGTTTCACAGGATTTTACATATTCTTTCTTAGGCCTGATTGCCCTAGGGAACCCACCCTTTCCAGCACAGGGTGGTACCCACCACCAGCATTGTCTCAGGCTTAAGTCAGGCAGAGGAAGTAAGGCAGCCAAGAGATTA
>PVKM010010453.1:0-34883 GCA_004027735.1 Carollia perspicillata
GGAGGAGGCAGGGGAGGACCCACTCCCACCTCCCACCATCAATCCTACCCCTTCTTGTCCTTTGTCCATGGGTTTTTTCTGTATGTTCCTGGGGAGGTAAATCATCTTTCTTCTAATTTCTAAGGGGTCTCCATGAGACTTGCAACCAGGACAGCAATTGGGCAGCAGCAGGTCCTCCCAGACAAATACCCTAGATCTTTCCACGAGTCTTTATCTATATGATTCTGCAATAAGCTCACAGAAGCTGCTCCTAGTCTCACGTCTTTCCCTTAGTGTTGTAACTGAGCCACAGCAGCCCCACCCAGTCTCTCTTCTGCTTCTCTTTTTATTCTAGGCCCATTTGTGTTTTGACGTCCCTAGGTTTAATGAACATGCCTTCAGAATCATCTGGGCTTGTTAAGGTCTTCCTGCACAAAGTCAAGAATCCCTGCACTACTGGCTACCCTTAGGCAAACTCACCCTAGGCCAGGCCCCTTTTCTGGTAACATTTTGAAATTTAGAAGAAAGGCTATTGGAAAAACAAGTAAATTGATGTGTAACTGTTAAGAGGGATAAAAAGTAAGTACTTTGCCTTAATAAGTTGGTCATATTCAAGTGAGTAAAAAGAGGCAAAATAAGATTGAAGAAAGTTGTAGAAGGTTACTGGAATAGAAAAAATGAGAAAGAAAATTTATGAATACTAGAACCTAATCATGTGAATGTCCTTAACTGAACAAAGACTAACAGAGACACCCTAACTGAACAAGGACTAACAAATATATTAATTCAAATGGAAGCAAAAATGGCTACAAAACACAGCCCTTCTACTGCTGCTGAAGCAGAGGAACTGTACTTATGAAACCTTTAGTGTCCTCATTGTAATGGGGTAAAGCCAGGCTCCCTGCAAAGAGGGGTTTGTAATGGGGGTACAGAACTCAGGGTGTCCAATAATATAGGATATCTTCACCCCTACAAGTCTGAACTGGGGAATGGGACACATGGAACAAGGCCATTGAGAGTTATTTTTATATCAACAGTTGGCCAGCTTCATACCTAATATGCAAAAACAATTACTTTACATATCTATAATTGCTGGCTACCTTAATAGATACGTTACATAGCTGTGGCCAGGCTTTGAACCAGGAAGATGGGATTGCCTTTGGCCCAGAATGTAAATGGGAGGTAACTCCTCCTGGTTACAGCATTTGCATAGAGTTTAAAGATGGTTCACGCCACACCATGGGGCCACTTCCGCCCGGGTTTACTATGGCAGCCAAGAAATGCTGGAAAAAATACAGGAATGCTGGCAGGTGTAGCTGATTGTTGGGAGGAGTCGGAAATAGGGTTGCAGAGGAAGATTTGAGCCAGGATTTAAATCCAGCTGCCGACAGCCATAAGGGTGGAACCATGCAGTTTCAAGGTCCCCTTTACCATGTCACTTAGGAAGCAGGAGAGATAATGAAGGACTAGGGACAGGGATAATGTGAGACTTTGCAGGGAAGGAAAAGGGTGAAAGGACTCTTGCTGGTAGGTCATGAGAAGGTGTCAAGTGGTTTTGGATTAAGAACTGGAGATCCTGGCAGTGACACCATTGATGGTGCTGGGGACCAGGGGAGGCCTGCTAGCCAAGAATGGATTACTGAGAGGAACTGGGAAAAGTGAGCTGCAGACTTCTTCTTTTTTTTTTTTTTTTTTTCTATAGGACAGGTGCTTCTGATTGGCAGATTCTGAAACTGGCCTACCAAGGGGAAGGAAGGACTATGTGTGTTTATGGGTGTTTTCAGGGACTTTGGGATTTTAACACAGACATTAAGTCATTACTCTAAGTCTGTATGACTTTGGAATAAATAGTTCTTTACTTTTCCACACAACTCTGGCATTGACACTCATAATTCCAATTTCTGGTGGTGGGCAAAGAATCCAAAGCGATAGAGGGACCCCATAACCTTCGGATACATTCTGTAACATCCTCACCTGTGGAGCTTTTAGGTGGTAATTGTACTAGACAACATTCTGTTCTTACAGTCTGCTCCACAAATAAACCTTAAGATTACAGCTTCCAAGTGTGGAACTAGCAGAACAATTAATGATTAATAATAGATGAGTCTTAGTAAATAAGAACCCATCATAGGGTCAGATGATTAGAACTGGGTTGGTGTATAGTGTGTTCTCAAACTATATTTAAAAGTAATACGAGATGCAAAACACAGAGAAATGAGACAGCACAACATAGAGAAGGAAAGCTTATAGGTTAGAAATGACCCAGAATGTGTTTCTAATAGGGCCTGTGGGACATGACTGCCTCCCATTCACCTGCTTTTCATTTTGAGTCCATTCAGCTTTGACTTCCATCCAAGGTTGAGGTCTTGCTGCATCACCAATAGTTTATTGTTCAAGACAAACACTGCCACTAAGACTTCCTAAGAATCCCTTCCTAGCACTTGAGACAATATTGTCCAACCAAATGGTTGGTCATCAATGCATTATTTTGGTTGATTTATAACCAAAAGGGTCAGTGTGGACAAAAAAGGGACCACATACTAAACCTGACAAGCTCAGGGGAGGCCTGCATCATGAGACTTACAAATTCAGAGACCTGAGGTGACTACATAGGATGGACTGAAATTAAAACTCTAAACCAAAGTGACTCATGGTGGGTAGCCATGTCCTAGGCTGGCACTTTTCTTGACAAAGCTCAGTCTTTACCTCAACTGAGTGTGTTATTGTCTTTTTGCCTCTAACATAATGTATCTTTAAACTGTCTTTAAAAGAGTAGTTCTTATTCCTGACCCTTCACTGCACCATAGCAGAGACCACATAACTTTGCATTAATATTGTTATTGTCTTCATTGTTAGCCACTAATGATTCTGTACCAACCAACCTAACAATTTTATGTATTTGTTTTACTTTTTACCCAGTCTCAGAGATTTCAGCACTTTGCTTTCTCCCACCTCCCTAATCTTTTGCCAATAGATTTAATATAACCATGTAGGCCTCTGCCTTTGGCTGTACTGTATAAAATAAGGTGCAAACATGTCATTTTATAGAACATTTTCTCAATCCATTGTGATGTGGCTTCCTGCAATTATCCTATCTGGCTCACACAAGCTCATAAAAATTCTCTTCAGATTGAAGTATTTCTTACGTTGACAGCGGAAAATTCTAAGCTTCTGATCATAACTTGGTCTTTCTGGTGACGTGCCCTCACTTTGCAACTACCCAGAGGTCTGCCAAGAGTTGCCTCATCACAACCAAAGGCACTCTTAGCACCTGCATTACTTAGAAAATTCCAGGAGTTTTAGATGCCCTCGTCTAAAATCCAGGAAAGAAATCCAAATATATCTTTGTGACATCACATGAGGGAACTGAGGCTTATTGAGGTGGAGTCACTCACCTAGAGTCACAGAGCCTGCGGGTGGACTGAGACATGTCATGTGTGGTCTGTGGGCACCTGGCCTATATCCTTCATTTTTCTTAGGTTTCCTCTTATTTCAGAAGGGTTGAAAAGTTAAACACTGCCTTTGCCCTATTCCTAGTGATTGAGAACCCAGATATGAATTAAATGTAGTTTCTGAAGTGCACTGGTTCATAATTTATAAGCTGGAATTGAGATGGGGCCATTATTTCTGCTACTGTCTTGACTGATGGGTGGGCTGTGACAGACACAGCTTTATGTGAAGAAGTAGGTGTTTCTGTCCCTCTGGGTGAGGCTGTGGCCATGTGACCTTAAAACCAGACTTCCCGGGTAAACTCTCTACCTCCCATTCCTCTGCCTATGCATTGGTTTTATAATTACTAATTGTTTGCCTTATAGAGTTTTCTGCATACATCTTCATGGCCGGTTTACTTGTAATATCCCCAAAGTTGAAATGACACAAATATCCATAAAACTGTGAATCAGTAAACAAAGTTAGTGCAACCCTGGAATGAAATATAACTAGAGTATATAAAGAATGAACTATGTCAAAATAATAGTATTCAGTGAAGAAGCCAATCTCAGCTGAAAATTATATATTTTATGATAAAAGCTTTGAAAATTCTAGAAAATGCAAAGGAATTTATAGTGAGAAAAAGCCACTGAGAGTTTCCTCAACATTAAAAAGGAAATGCAGAGGTGAAGAAAATAGGGATTACAACAGGACATGAGAAGATTTTAATAGTATGAGACATGGTCTTTGTTTGCTTGGTACAATTTATCTGGTGAATGGATCTGAGAAATCTTCATAAATTGTACACTTTCAATATGTGAATCTGATTATATTCAACTATAATTCAATAAATATATATAAAATTATATATAAAATATTACCTAAAATATAAGTTGAATTAAAAGTACTAAAGTAAAAGAAACAAAACTTAATTATAACATGACATTTTCTCGCCTATTTTTCTGCTTATCCACCAGGGTGTGGCAGAATTAACCTACAGGCTAGAGTCTTTCTTGGTGTGTATGCACCCAAAGTTCTCCTTCACAGTCCTTCACAGAATTATAAGTAACCACCTAGAGCCATGATTAATCTAAGACCCTGTCTCTGTTACAACAAATACAATAAGCACAAGGCCCACATATGTCTTATTCTCTTTGGAGCTTCCAGGGCCCAGCCAAGAGCCTGACATGTCACAGATGCTCCATAAACTCTCATTAAATCAATAAAGTAAATCACACAATGGAAGACTTTGACCCTGGGTGACACTTGCAGTCAAATGATGTTTCTTATAGACACAAAGGCATTGGTGTCAGCATGAGAGGAGGCCTCCCCATGCTTGGGGACAACATAGAGTCAGGTTTTGTCTCATACAGTCATGAGGAAAGAAAGGAATCTCCTAACCCTAAAGGATTTGGCTGATCTTTATTCCCCTCCCCCGCCCAAATCACATCCCTACATTGTCCCACCTTGTGAGTTATGTCTCATCACCACAGGCCTATATTCTTTATATTCTCACAGATACCTGACTGGACAGAAAGTCTGGATCATCAACCCCTGGAAGAGTTACTGTTGGGGAGGAGAGAGCACACCCTGGCCTGATAACAATAAGGACTGACTTCATTCACAGGACTCACGGTGTGTGGAACACCTGCCTGTTGTTTCTGAAGACATCTGTCTAGGTCATGACACCCTGGGGAACAAGGGAAACTTCCTGTGCTGAAAGGAACAGGACAACCCAGAATCTGTGGTTGCTTCCATCTCAGAGGGGCTAAGATTTCTACAAGAACCTTTCTTCCTCTAACAGAACACATATGGCCCCTGATTGAGTATTCACCTGAAGATGCTCCAGCTCCTTGGCCTGGTGGGCAGACAGGGACACATATATGATTTATACGCAACATTCTAATGTAATGATGGTGGACACTCAGGGTATTTTGGGGACCAGCCTTCCAGGCCAGCACTCTCCTCCAAAAGCCTCAGAAGAATCTTCACCTGACCCTTCCTTTGAATATTTGAAAGCAGAGAGCTCTGTCTAAGACAGTACATCTTCCTGGTGGGACAGTTCTCCTGACACTGGACTCACAATATTGGGGACAATGACTGCCTTTTCACTGGGCTCATACTGCACTGGTCAATATTCCTGTGCAGCACCTGACATTGGTTGCAAATCTACCTCTGTTCTTTTGGGAGCAGCATTGAGACACACACAAAATAGACATAGGAACCTGGCTTTGGCTAAGAAGATGAAGAGGCTGATTTTCATCCCCTGGTTTAACAAGCGTTTCTTGGGCCCTCACTTCTCCCTGCTTTGTCCCACCTGCTACCTCTAGATGCTTTTAACAAAAAGGGGCTGTGCAGCAACTCCCAACTCATGGGGCCATATGGCAGGACTGACAAGCCTCACAAGATATTCTGATCAGAAATTTCTAACTGGGCAACTGATGGCAAGTTGCGACATCCCAGGTCTTCATTTCCCTTAGCAAAGGTCAGTCTTTACCTTCAGTGAGCCTTGACGTCTTTTTTTTTTCTTTTCCTCTTGGATAGCATAATTTTGACACATCAGAGGGATTTTCTTTACTGACCCATTCAATAGTACACAGTCTGGGACAAGTGTATGAGGCTACAGACTCTTTATGTTATCTGGTCCCCTGCATACCTTCTCTCTGTCCTGTAAATGTGAGTTAGCCTGTACCCACCAACATAAAAAATATATATATTTATATTTTATAAATATGTAATAATAAATAAAATATGTTTAAACATATAAAAGGCAAAATGGAGAAATATAATATATATTATATATATTTCTTCATTATATTATATATTTTTCCATTTTGCTTTTTACCTAATTTTAGAGATTTTCCTGATATGTTTTCTCTCACCTTGTAATAGGCTTAATGCATCCTTATTCTCCTTTTACTTTGATTATAATGTATAAAATAAGGTATAAAACTGACTTCACAGGATTTGAGACCTCACTCCCAGACACATGAGGTCAGTCTGGCTGGGTAAATTCATTAAATTGATCTAAAGGTTTGGACTTTTTTTTATTTTGACAGGGTCTTGAAGCACCTCCTCCCTCATGGAGTTCCATGCTGCTCTGTATCTCATGGATAGCATCATCCATGTCAAGGCGATGTGACCACAAGGAAGCCATGCAAGAAGAAATCAGAGGTTGTCCAAACAGCCAGGCAGCACAAGGACAGGTCCAACAAACAGACATGGAGAGGGGTGGTCGACATGAAGCTGTCCCCTGAAAAACAGAAAGCCCGTAAGCACCCAAGTTTCCCCACAGTCTTTTCTTCCTGGGACATGCAGGCCACCTACCACTTCACACCCCAAAACCGAGGGTCCTAATGAGACTCCTGGTTTTGTGTGTTTCTCCTGGAAAGCAAAAAACCAGTCTGGTGACAACTTGAGATAAAAGAAGGGTCCCCTCTGCAATTATCACCAAGTGTGACACCTGCTCACACCCAGAGTCATCTCTGAACCTTCATGCTGGAAAGAAATAAAACCTCAGAGCATTGAGAACATGGAGAAGACCCAGTGCCCAGCTGGATTTCTGTGTCACAATCAGAATAATCCAGGTTTTTTAAGGACATCTGGGGCTCTCTGAGTGGTGCTGACAGTCCCAAGACCAAGTTACAGCAGTGGCCAATGTTGGCCTTAGTGTGTCATCCTCCCAGGGACACATGAGCAACCATCAGCTTTGCTATTGCAAATGTACCCTACAGGCCAGTTGGATCAACCTCTCCTGAGAGCCTGTCAGATGCAGAGTCTCTGACCCACTGGACCTCAGAATCCGTAGTGTAACAGCATCTGGAGACTTCACCTGTGCATAGGAGAGCAGGACTAGTGGTTTTACCTTCACATCAAGTGATCACAATTTGAATAGACACCCACATTACCTGGACAGCTGCTGAAGCTGCAATTTTAAGATTTCCCCTGAAAATAGAGATGTTTAAAAAGTTTCACAGGGGATCTGATGCACAGGAGGGGTAACATCGTTTTGACAGCTTTTTCAGAGTTAGCCCCAGAAATCCTGCTCTGAAGGGAAAAGTCAAATGTGAAAGAGAGAGGGCTGAGGGGGAGGCTACTGTACAACTAACAGGGAGATGTGGGGAATGCCTGAAACCCAGACAACCCAGGCTTTCGCTTTTCATAACACAACATGGGAGTGGGTATTTGTGTGTGTGTGGTATTAAGAGGCCTTAGAAGTTCTCAGGGAATGAAAGTATAGGGGAGCAGTACTGTTTACAAGGTAGAAGTGTGGCAAAAATGAGGGCAGGGAGAGGGAGGTGATTATGCACGGACCCCACCCCCTGTCCACATGACAAGAATAGTAAACATGCCACAGAATGAAGCTCGGCCCACTGGTAGGACACACAGCAGATTGCACCATTCTGGACAGAGGTGCCTGAGAGCCTTACAGAACCTCAAGCTTCTCTCAAAGAGGCAGCCACAGAAGAAACAATGTACACCATGGGGTCCTCTTCAGGGTCTACCCAGAGAGGACTTTTTTGCTGGCAAGAGCTTCTGCTGGTTGGTAAGTAGGAGACACTTCCTTAGAGTAGACTAGGGATCTGACACAGAGACTCACTGGGGTCTGCTGGAGAGACCAGTGCTCTGAGAAAAGAGGGAAGGTTTCCTATTAGACCTGAAGCTAAAGGACAAAGGAGCAGAGCAGTATGAAGAAGAAGGCTAAGCAAGAGGAAAATCTCATAATCTGGAAGTGGTGAGATGCAGAAAACCCTTAATTGCTGTGTATTTCCTGTTTTATTGTGCTGATATACTGATTTATCAGGAAATACCTGAAAAAATTAACAATGAGTGTTAGATGTAGTCTTTATCACCAACCTCTGAAATTGGCAAATAAATCCCAGGATGTACAGGAATCTGGGATAACGCATTCACTCAACCCCATGTATTTCCAGGTTCTTTTAGTCACTTGAAGTATAAAATCAGAGAAGCCCTGCTCTCATCGAGCCCATGTTCTATGTAGGAGAGAGAGACAAGCAAGGATCTAGATATGATGTCAGAAACCCACAACAGCCATGAAAAAAAAAAAAAGAGTAGGGGCAGGTCAGAAAATGAAGGCAGAGAATTATTATAAAATGTAGTCAGCAAAGGTACCTTTCAAAAATACCCCTGAGTATCAGGTGGTGTCTGAGCACATTGAAGGGGTGAGCAAGATGAACATCTGGAGAAGAGTATTTGAAACCAAACAAATAAAAGCTTCAGAGGTGCTGAAGTAAAGGGGCTCATGTCTCTGAACTTGACCTGAGACAGACAAACTCTCCTGCAGAACAAGGCAGAGACATAGAGAGACCTGCTCAGGATTCAGGGACTCATCTTTCCATCCCAAACTGTAGATACCAATAATGATGCACTTTTTTCTTATTTCCTAGTCTCACTCGTAAACTTCTGGAACCAGCCCACCACAGCCCAAGTGACAGTTCAATGGAAGAATGCTCTTGAAGGGATGGATGTGCTTCTTCCTATCCACAATAAGCCTGCCAATGCATCAGGCTTCCTATGGTACAAGGGAGAAAACATTGATAGCAATCATAATATTGCATATCTTTTAGTAAACTCAAGAATCCATATAAGAGGTCCTCCAGGTGACCAAGTGAGAGTAGATGATGATGGGCACTTGCTGTTAAAGAATGTCACCAGGAAACACTCAGGAATCTACACCGTACTAGTCCAACTACAAGGCTGCCAACAAATGATAGCATGTGGACAGCTTAACGTATACCGTGAGTAATTGCTCTTTGACCTCTGGGTGTCAGGTGGGGTGAATTCAACTTCACACACAGGACTGATATACCCTGGACACTACCTCCATTTCCCTTGGCATTTTGATTCATTGGGGATTTTAGCACTTAATGCAGGGTACACGAAGAATGCAGACAAACTTTCTAAGACCTCAGTTCCCTTCTCAAATTTCAGCCTTGCAGACTGTCAATGCAGACAGAAGGGTCAGATTTTTGGTAGTAAGGTAGCAGAGAGAGATGAGACTAATTTCAGTCTCCTGAGCACCTGCCTATTCACTTGACCTTGAGAATGACTCTACTATACTAGGTCACAGCACTGTCTGAGAGGCCCCCTGAAATTCTTACACAACTCATCTCAGAAACTGCTCCCAAGAACCCTGTCCCAGGTATCTTTACTTTACTCCAAGGTCCCTGGTGAGCCTGTGCTAGTCTGGGTTTGGCCTCCTCAGAAGGGCTGAGTGTGAAACAGTTTAAAGGGTGCCCAAGTCACAAGGCTCCTGAAGTGGTCACCAATCAGGGCTCATGACCAAGAGCCATATCTCACCAGAAACAGAATTTGGTTTATCATCTGAGTTTTGTGTGAAGAGCCAAATTAGACAATGTCCTTGTAGATAGCTGGGTATCTCGGGGGTCTTGGGAAAGTTCAGAGGAAGGTCAGCATCCTCTTTAAAAAATGAGGAAAAAAAGTGCTCCTGGAAGCTCCTCATTCACCAGGGATCAGCCAGGGGTTCTCTCTGGGAGTCCATCAATAGCAGATGCTTCTTTTGAGCAGCTCTTCTCTTTCAAGATTTAGGTCAGATCCTCTAAATATTTTACAGTCAGTACACTAACCTCCTGGCAGAGGAATATTCATTGAGAAGAAACTGAGAAACAGGGAGATATAGTCACTAAAGGAGAGTCACACTGACAGTGAGTGGGTGATGAGGGTCACTAGAGATTTGTTTGTAGCCACAGACTTAATTTCTCTAAGTCTGGGGCCTTATGATGGAGTCTTCAGATTCCTAAACCAACAAAGTAGCTCAGATCTTTTTCTCTTATGTATCTTCCATCACAGGAATTCATTTTGATCTGTGGTGGGAAAAAATGAATGCAATTAGTTTTTACTCTAGAAAAACATTATCTTCAGTAACAATCAGAGTCACTGCATAGATTACCTAGTCATCCTCCTCAGGTGGCCCATCTACACCTCCCTGCACTGGACTTGACATCACTTATTTGTTTCCTGTTCTGGGGCAGTCTCTCCCAGCAGATATAAATGAAAGAACTTTTCTTTTTTTATTCTCCACTATACCCCTGAAACCAGCTCAGGACAAACATTTAACAAGCACTCAGTTGGTTTTGATGAATTAGGAAGAAATAAATGGTGATTGAATGAACTAATGAATGAATGATCCAAAATCTCTTCAGAGCCTGGAATCTGGATGCAGAGTCTTTGGAATCCTCACCTTAGAAAACAGTCTTTCCTGGTCCAAGGAATTAAGACCATCATCTCAGATCCTTTTCTTTTCTCTAATAAAATAGGACTTGCTATTGGTCTTAGGGCCTGAGGTATTAATAATAATTTCACATGCAGAAGAATTTTAAGTATTTTTCCCAGATTTCTATCTCATAGCCACCTAAAACAAATTGCCCACAATTGCCAGAATTTCAGCAAGTCCCCATGGCCCACCTGCTCTAACACACTGATTGTGCATTTGCACAAGTCCTCACATGCTCTCAGGGGAGAGAGAATGGCTTAATGGTCAAGGGCAGAGCACATGATTCTGTTGCCATTATCAGCTTCTGCCAGTCCCTTTTCCTGTTTGCTAAATAATTTTTTGGATGCTGCTCTATCATTCATTGGCTCACTGGCTCATTTCAGTCTCATTTACCTGGAAAGACCCAACCTACCTCTTAGCCCAGAGCCTGAGTAGTCAACTTATCACTAGTTTGCTTCTAGTCTCTATGCGTTATTTGTGCTCAACACCCACCCAGTGTCTAGGATGTCCTGGGAAATAGTGCTTCATAGAAACACACCTCGGCTGGGCAATAGATGTCCATGCAGCTGGAAGGAATGGCCTCTGGTCAGGCAGGCAGTCAGGTGGTCAGTGAAGAAGCAGGAGAATTGCAGTGGTCTCTCTGAATCCCTGTATTTCCTTAACCAACACTAATACTTAACTGACACCTGAGAAAGTCTGTAGTTTTCCCCCAGACATAGAGCTGGAGGCCATGCATCCTGTGAGTGCTCTGATTCCCATCATATTCTTGTGATATGCTTACCTGCCTTGTTATTTCTAAGACTCAATTTGACAAAGAGGTGAGAGGTACCAACTATGCTTGAAGAAGCTTTTGGAGATATCTAAGGTACCACACAGGGCATTTCTTTTCTCTTTCGTGCAAAGCAGAGATAACCACTACCAACATCACAAGCAACAAATTCAGCCTCAAGAATTTTGATTTTCATTTTCATAAATAATAGTGGTGTGAGCCTCTTTTTCTGCAATCATGGGCTATTTGTATATTTTCTCTGGAGAAATGTCTATTCAAATATTTTGTTCCATTTTTAAATCAGATTATTTGACTTTATGGTGGTTGAATTTTAGATGCTTTTGTGTATTCTGGGTATTAACCTTCTATTTTTCATGTGATTTGCAAAATATTTTCTTACATGTCATGGGTCACTTTTCAACGTGTTATATCTTTTTTGATGAGAAGACATTTTCATTTTAAGAATATGCAAATTGTCTATTTTTTTTGCCTGTCTTCTTGGTGTCATATTCTTAAAATCATTGCCAAATTTAATGTTATAATTCTTCTCTAGATAATTTTTATAAGCTTTTTCAAGTGTTAAGTGTAACTTTTAGAATTTGATATAATTTGTCCTAATTTTTGCTAGTTTTCATATTTATTTGAAATTAATTTTGATGTAATTTTTACTTAATTTTGTGTAGTATCAGACAGGGTTCCACATCATTAGTTTTCATGTAGATATTGGTGTTCCACAGCATTCATTGAAAAGACAGTATTTTCTCCATTGAAATCCTGGCCTTTTATCTTTTTAACTTTTTTTTTAATTTTTTATTGTTGTTCAAGTATATCTGTCTCCATTTTCTGCCACCATTTTCCTCCTCCCCGCCCACCCCCACCTCTCACCCATAATCCTCCCCTTTGGCTTTGTCCATGGATCCTTTATACATGTTTCTTGATGACTCTTTCCCCCTCCTTTCCCCTGTTATTCCCCTCTTTCCTCCCCTCTGCTTACTGTCAGTTTGTTCTTTATTTCAGTGTCTCTGCCTATATTTTGTCTGAGGTTATATGGGGACAGAGAGGAGTTGCAGCTCCTTCCTTAATATGGTCACCTGAACATAGACAATTGTCCCCCAAATGTCTGGACCACCCTCTGGTGACGTTTACATAAGTCATTGTGGGATGCGAGTGCCTGAGATCTCTGAGGAAGCCATGTGGCTGCATGTCTGAAGCCCATTCTCAATGAGTCTCTTTCTCTGTTTCTCTACAGCCCGTGTGAGTATGCCTATACTCCTAGCCAGCAACACCACAGTCACAGAGAATAAGGATGCTGTGGTCATGACCTGCTACACAAAAGCTCGTGCCATCCAGTGGTTGTTCAATGGCACAAGTCTGATGCTCACGGAGAGAATGAAGCTGTCTCATGACCGTAGAAACCTCACCATAGACCCTGTCCAGAGGGAAGATGCTGGTAATTACCGGTGTAGAGCCTTCAACCCTATGCATTCTGCTAAAAGTGCATCCCTTGTGCTGAATGTGAAATTTGAGTGATTCCCCTTTCCCCTCTATGTTGTTATACTCTAAATGAAGTAGTTTTTTTTCAATATCACAATTGGTTCTTTCTGAGGGTGAATAGTTCTTAAAGATTTGCACTGAGTCAATAAACAGTAGAAAAATGTGAGTCGACATTGTCATTACTCTTGACTTAAGGTCACATTTCAGACCGACCCCCATCTTGGTTTGGTTTCCTCTGTACCATGTCCACAGTGGAGAGGTCATTGTGACACTGTGTTCCTCAGAGGATGAGCAGTAGTTGTGTGATAACAATGAGAGAAGGTAAAGAGCTTAGAGAATCTGAGCTCTGTGTCTCATCCATGAACACACGTGGAGGGCCCTGTTGTAGATAGTGGGAATGGACAAGAAAACAACAATGTAAGTAAAAACACTGATTTTTGTGTTTCTCTTCGATGTCTTTGAAAAGATTTCTAAAGTCTCGAGTATTCTTTCTTCTATGCCAATAAAATTATTTGCATGAGTTCAGTACATTTCTGTTCTTTTTGTTAAAGAGGTATAATTGGAAACTTTGGTAATAAAACCAAGGCTTTAGTTCAGATGTTGTAGTTCAGACTGATGCCCATGGGATTTGAAATGACCTCATTCTTTACAGAGCTAAGCTTGACATCTTCAGCCTTTTGGTAACTCTTGCAGAAAAGACATCACCCAAAGCCAGTGAAACTGGAGGGGAAGTGTTTGGGCAGAACTTCCTCACTTCAAGAGGCTGTTTAATCTCCCATCGTATTTGTCATGGAAAAGCCTCATCAGAGCAAACTATGTGGTGAATGTCAGTTCCTCTGCACTTAGGTAACTAACTAATCAGGTGACAGCAGCCATGTTGTAGGGTCAAGAACACAATTCTCCCTTAGTGATTAATTTTGTTGAATGGGAAAGTGACTGTAGAGATAAATATAATGTCTGAATGGGAATCTCCAGAAGCACAGCCTTCTGGGAGATCAGGCTCTGGCTCTGTTCAGGGAGTCTCAGTTATTTTGCACATCTGTATAAATTGCAGGGACTGATGGAGATGCAAATTATGTCTAGGTTGCAAGAGCTTTAGTTGTGTTTTCCTCCACTGGGCAGAAAGCAGTTTGGTTATGACCCACAGGCCTTAATGTTACCTCAGAGTCATTAACCTTCAGACAGGTTCTACCTGATTGCAGGCCTCTGACCTCCATATTTTAGAGAATTCTCTGTAGAAATGTAATTGCTGTTTGTAATTACAAATTTTTTTTTGCCATTTGGAATGCACACGAGTCTCATTAAAATTATCTTGCTAGTGTTATGATCCAGACAGTATCTATCATAAAGGTCTGTGCCTATCTCTCTTTTTTTTTATTTTATTTTACTTGTTGTTCAGGTGAAGTTTTCTGCTTTTACTCCCATCCCAGCCCACCCCTGCAGTGCCCCCCCTCCCATTTCCAGCCCCCGTAGTTTTTGTCCATATTTCCTTTATACTGGCTCCTGTAAACCCTTCCCCTTTTCCCCTGAAATTCTGTCTCCTCACTCCTCTGGCCACTGCCAGCCTGTTTTCTATTTCAATGTCTTTGGTTATATTTTGCCCGCTTGTTTGTTTTGTTGATTAGCTTCCACTTGTAGGTGACTTCATGTGGTATTTGTCTTTCATGGCCCAGCTTATTTCACTTAGCACAATGCTCTCCAGTTCCCTCTTGCTGTCATGAAGGGGAGGGGCTCCATCTTCTTTCTGCTGCATAGTACTCCAATCTTTTAGAATTCTTTGGTAGTTTCCAGTGTGTACATCTTCAACCATTTTGGTTAAGCTTATTCCAAAGTATTCTAGTCTTTCTATAGGTATTGTAAAATGAACTATTTTCTTAATTCAATTTTGTAATATTTATTGTTGATGCAAAGAAATGAAATGAGGCTGTTTGTCTCCTGCAACTGCATTGAATGTATTACTTTTAACATTTTGGGCGGGGGAAAATCTTTAGTGTTTTCTACATGAAACATTATGTTTTCTGTTAAAATAGATCTTTTTTTTTCACTTTCCCATTTTGATACCTTTATTTTATCTTTCTGGCTAATTGTTTCAGCCAAACTTGTAGTACAATGTTGAATAAGTTGGGAGAGAAGCTTTTTTATGTGGTTCATGATCTTACTAACATTTTTGGTGTTTCTTCTTACAGTATTGTGTAGCTGTAGGCTTTCAAGGCATGACATTTAACATATAGAGTGGTTTCCTTCTATGTCTACAGTCCTTGTCTTTTATCAAATCCATAACCACTTCTGTCTAGAGATTTTACTTCATGGTGATATTCAGTTTGTAGTCCAAGAAAGTAAAGTCTCATAGAATCAAGAAGTTATTCAGATGAAATTTCTCAAAATCCAAGATTATATATATTGGGTTGGTTCATATTTATTTTCTCACAAATTACTTAATGAGAGGTAAATGTCTTCAACTGCAGTGATGTTTCATTTTCCCCGGAGACTTATAGAGGTGACCACCCTGCCCTCTTTGACATTTATGGAAGTTAACAGGAGGAGTGTGACTTGAATATTTTTGAAGTCTAAGAAACTTCTAGGAAAGAATCAACAAAAGCTTATGAGAAAAAAAATTCATGTGATAATGTGGATGACATATGGTCCTGGAAGTGGATTCCTGTGCTGGTACCACAGTGATGCTCACAGAACAAGTCAGGGGCCACCCTGGAGTAATCTAGCATCAGAGAAAGGTGCCATCCACTTTTTATACATTGTCATCTCAGTGATTACAATGGTCATTATGCACAGGTCAGGACAATCCCCTAGTGAAATTTACAGAGACTACTGTATACTATGAGTGGCTGAGATCTCTGAGGAAGCAGCATGGCCATAGGTCCCAAGCCCACTCTTAAAAAGTCACATCATATGTTTCTCTATAGAGCCCATGAAAATGACCATCTTCCTAGACAGCAACACTACAGTCACAGAATATAAGGATGCCATGGTCAGGAACTGGGACGCAAATGGGATTTCCACTCAGTAATTTTTTAATTATATGAGACTGCCACATAGGGAGAGAATTAATCTGTACTGGTGTTACAGAAATTAACTCCCCACAGGGTCTTTTTTTACTCTAGGTTCTTCCCACTACTGTATTCAGGACTGTGGCTCTCAGTGGCATAGTGTGGTAAAAAGGAAAGGAATTATTTAATTAAAAGACATATAGGTTTAGAATAATGGCAGAATTCTTCCATTAAATCTCACTCCCCTCGGAAGACAAAGGGAGAACCACAAACACACCATTCTGCCCTCTCTCCTTTGTCTAGTCAGGCCAGTCTCTGAGCATGCCAGTCAGAAGTACTGTCTCCAGAAGAATAAAACAAACAAAAAAACTGAAGTCTGTAGCTCACTTCTCCTGGTTCCTCCCCATAATCTATCTGTGTTTGGCTGGACAGGTCCCTCAGTTTCTCACACCATCAGCTATGTTGCTGAGATCTCGAGTTCTTAATCCAAAACCATGTAGGACCTCTTCATGGCCAGATGTCAAAAGTCTTTTTCACCCCTTTTTCCCCTACATGGTCCTGCCAAGTCTCTCAATCTCCCCATTATACATGGCAGACTGCCTTTTTGTTTAAATCCTAGACTGGATCCTCCTTCATAACCTCATTTCTGACTCCTTCCACAATTGGCTACACCTGCTAGCACTCCCATACTTTCTACCTTCCTCAGCTGCCGTAGTTAATCCAGGCAGGCCTGGCCCCATGATACAGAAGCTGCCTCTATGCTGCTCTCAGAGGCTTAGCAAGTCCCTCTGGCTAAATCGCATCATAGTTTAGAGTCATGTCTATCTCTCTGGCTCTGCCAAGGCAAAAGTTTTAATATTGTTACAACACTGGCCAAGTTACCCTGTTGCATGGCACAACAGAATCTTCATCATAGACCCTGTCAAATAAAAAATGCTGAGAATTACCAGTGTGAAGTTTCCACACAGCAGTTTCTACAAATTATTTTTTTATATTTTTATTTAAATTAGATGTAATATATGAGTGACACACCTCTTTCCTCTGTGTTTTTAAACTCAGAATTTTTTTTTTCAATTTAAACAGATTTTTTGTTGAGGTTGAAATTCCTTAGAAGACTTTCACTAAGTCAATATATACTAAAAAATGTGAGCTGACAGTGCCATTATTGTTGACCTAAAGTCATATTCCATACCAGATTCCACCTCTGGTTCCTCTCAGATACTCTTCACAGTAGAAGTGACACTGTGTTCCTCTGAGGAGAAGCAGTTGTCGTGAGTTGACTTGTAGGAACACATGATAAGCTCATAGGAATCTGAGCTCAGACCCTCCTACTTGTGGATGTGTGGAGGGCACCTGGACAAAGTTTTAAACAATAGAAATGGACTAACAGACACTCATGTGAGTAGTGACACTGATCTTTGTTTCAAGATTTGATTCCCCTCCAAATTTTCTAGTCTGTTTGAGTATTTCTGTTTTCACAGCAACAGATTTACATGAGTTTACCATGACATTGTCCTCTTTGTTAATAGGATATAATTACAAACTTTCTTAATACAACCAAGGCTTTTGCTCCAATGTCCTAGTTAAGAACAATGGCCACATAATTAGAAATGACCTCACTCTCTAAAAAGCTAAGATTGACCTGATTGGTATTTTGGTATCTCTAAGGAGAAGAGGGAATTCCCCAAAGCTAGACAGACTGAAGGTGAAGTGTGAGGGTACTTCTTCCTATCCTCAACAGGCTGTTAGAACTCCCATCTAAGTTTGCATAAAAATAAGTTTTGTCAGAGTACACTGTAGCATGAATGTCAGGTCCTGTGTAGGTAAGTGTCAAATCAGGGAAAATCCAGTGTCACCAGCCATGTTGTAGGATCAAAAATATTCTTCTTTCTTGGAGATGACATTTGATCAAAGGGAAATCACTACAGAAAAAAAATTAATATATTTATGAAAAACTTAAGAAACACAGCTTCCTGGAAGATCAGAACTTGTCTCTCAGATACTTTTGAACCTGTTTATTAAAGGCTGTGAATTTCCAACTCTTCATACATTGCAGGAATTGATGGAAATGCAAACTGGCTCTTGGCTGAAAGGGATTTTTTTATGTTTCTTCTACACTGTGTGAAAAGCAGTTTTGTTATGACCTAGAGGGTTTAATATTCTCTCAGATTCACTAATCATTTGACCTGCTTTTTCTGACTACAGGACTCTGACTTTCTTTTTTAGAGCAGTTTCTTTGGCAATGTATATGTAATTTGTAATTGCAGATTCTTGCTATGCCCTTCTGAAATACACACAGGTATC
Organism: Carollia perspicillata; assembly: GCA_004027735.1. Lineage (NCBI taxonomy): Eukaryota > Metazoa > Chordata > Mammalia > Chiroptera > Phyllostomidae > Carollia > Carollia perspicillata. The sequence goes on from PVKM010010453.1 coordinate 18,236, forward strand.
CTGCAAAGCCTCTTGCCAGTCTATTTGTCTAGAAGATGTAGGTTCATTCTTCTGAAATGGATTCTGCTGGTATCCCCTGTGTCCCAGTCTCTGAAAAAGAGATGTAATCCTAACTTATATGGGAAACTTTACAACCAAGATGTAGAATGACCTCATGTCAGGGTTTCATGAGAAATTTTAATTTTCTTTTGTGTAGAGCCAGATAAGAAATACAGATGCCTATGCTTCCTCCTCTTCTTAAATTCCTTCAAGGCTTCTGTTTCAGAATTTTGAGTTCATTCTCACTGTCATATTGAATGGGCCTGAATAATATTTTCCTTACATTTTTAAAGTGCTTTTACTCCTGTTAAAGTTGGGCAACACCTACCTGCAAATAGCTAATTCTGTCATCTTGCTCACTGTGTCAGTCCTTCCCATATTGTTCAATATTCCAATTAATTTTTTTATCTGGATACAATCTTCCAAATAAACAATTTCCATTTATTTCCTTCACCTTTGACTTGGCTTCTGCATCAGGAGATATCCTGACTGCCCACATTCTTCTCCCACCTAAAGTTTCCCTAAAGAAGCCTTGGTGGTGGGATCTGAGGAAATGCAGAGGCTGTAAAAGGTGCACCTCCACAGCAGACTAACCATCAATAGTGTTTTCATTTGCCACCCATGTTCACTGCACCTTCAAGGAGTAAGATTATAGGGATTTTAAACATTATTCTGTCATGAAACTCAACAAATCTAATAAACATGCCTGTTTCTGTCTTGGCTGTGCACATGCCCAAAGTGGGTGACCCTATTTTGATCATTCTCTCCAACCTGGAATTTAGGACAGACATCAGTGTCCTCAGTCTTTTTGCTGTCGTTGGTGGTTTCACAAACCACATGTCTGTCCTTAGATAGTTCACAATCAGAACCTGGGAAATGGGAAATAAATCTCTCTTTATTTTCTGTTTTGTTTCCTACTTCTCATCACCTATGGAGCATTTGGCTGAAATCCTTCAAAGTGCAGAAAGAAGTGGACTGTGGATAAGCCAAGGTGAATAAAAATAGGGGTCATAGGTGGAGGGGTCTTCAGAATCAGGATTAGAAATTGTCAAGCCTGAGGCATTTGGAGGTTTTAAACACTGCATAGGTTCAACGGGATGAAGGAATGCTATGCAAAAGAGCTCTTCTGGGGGGTCAATTTGTGGTTGAAAGATATGAATGAGGAATTGAGTACTCGTTGATGGAGGAGCAACTGGAGCTGGTGCAGGAAAGTGAAGGTGCCAATCTTGCAGACTTCAATGGCGTAAGGGGTGAGACAGTTTTTAAGTACTCACATAAGTGCCCTGACAATGGGTCAAGGGAAAACACTGAATGTACAGAGTACCAGGAGTCATGGGACAAAGGACTTAGGATAAAGGGGAGGGAGAAAAATAAATGAGAATCCAGTAGGGGTGGAGTAGTAGTTTTGAAAGTGATGAAAGGTTATAAGATTGGAAGCACCATGGATGCAGAAGGTGAGCTGAGGTCATATAGATATTTGTGTCAGGAAGAAATTTTGAATGAAGGTGAGTCAGACTAGAAAAAGGGTTGAGGTGAAGGCTACGGAAGGCAAGAACAAAGGCCAATCTTGGGGATAAAAACTAAATGAATGTCTAGAGATGTCCAGTCTCCAGTCTGATGCAGTAGGGGAGTGTGATGCTGGCTCTCAAGTGTGGTCTGGAGAAACAGATTTCAAAGGGCCTGTGAGTGCTGTAAAAAGTCAACTTTAATTCCTGTACCAGAAGATGTGTGTTGACTGAGTCAACAAGTTACCCAGGTCTTAGGGAATTTGTGTGTCAGTGAGTAAAGCTGACTAGAAATCTGGGGACAGTTAATGGAATGGGTAATAGAGTGTGTGTAAGAGGGGAGATTGAGGGTTGTGATGAATTTGGAGTGAGTGGACTCTTTTATTCCTTTGTTGACTAATCAAAGTGAGCTTTCTGCGATTCCACAGGGAAGGGCTATGTAACAGGTCACAGTGCTTTAGGAGTTGATGCCCATGATCTGGACTTCCTCTCCTTGTCCAATCCAGCATATACATTTTTTTTCTGTGATGGGTGCTGCTCTGTCCACCTGATGTTATGTTAGTGGGTGTGATAGGACCTAAGTCATAATGAGTAGTTCTAGCTACCTGGTCACATTACCTCCCCCATTTAGACTCTCCATCTTTCCTGAGACATAGAAACCAGTCTGAAAAGAGGTCTTATTTTTGTAAAAGGTACATCCTTGCTACAAATCCTAGAAATCTGCATGTAATTGTCTAAACAGGTCTCACCAGAGGCTTCCTAAATTACTTTTTATTCTTGTATCATTCATGAGATAAAGGTACAAATATAGCAACATGTTCTTCATTCTGGAAGATACGTCCAGCATGACCTAGACTATTGCAGCCATGGTGGGCTCATAGTGGTGGCAGATCACTGAATGGTCACAGATGTGGATGTCACCATAGTTTATGCTTTGCTAAATTGCTATCACTAGAGTTCATTTTATCACTGGTGTCACTGTCATCACTGATGTCATTACCTTAGATAACTGACATAAGGAGGCACTTACTTTCACCTTTTGGAGCATAAGTATCCTACTAAGGCATTTAGAGACTTTCATACTGTGTTTATCTTTAGTAGTCAGGCCTCTAGGTTTATTTTCTGGAAGTGTGTCTTTCAGGCTGAATGGGAAGTATGACTGACCTTCCTTCTCTATGTTAATAAACTCTAAATATGCCCTGGCTGGTGTAGCTCAGTGGATTGAGCGTAGGCCTGCGAACCAAACAATCACGGTTCGATTCCCAGTCAGGATACATGCCTGGGTTGCAGGCCAGTTCCCAGCAGGGGACACATGAGAGGCAAACATACATTGACATTTCTCTCCCTCTCTCCTTTCCCTTCCCCTCTAAAAGATAAATAAATAAAATCTTAAAAAATAAACTCTAAATAAAATGTCCGAACTTCTAAAATAAATTTGTTGATAAGTTAGACAATTTCTAGAAGCATTGCATTTAATCAATAAATGCTCAGCAATGTGATATATTCTGTCACTGAACTAAACAACTCTAGTAAATAAGCCAATCCCTGTCATGATAGCCATGGGCAGTCCTACAATTAAAAGACCCTATTTTTGACCCCCCATGATGGGGAGCTCAGGCCAGAGATTAGTGTTATTAATTCTTTATTGTTTTCAAACACTCCACAAGCCTCTCCTTAGAGTGTCACAATGAGAACCTGGTAAAAGGGAATGTTTTGTTTTCTTCTGGATGTTTTTTTTTTCCCTGCTTTTTGGGGTATCTGGGTTACTTGGCTGAAATCATTGAAGGTCCAACCAAAGGTAGATTGTTGGTAAACAGAAGGATTCATAGAGTGGGGCTGCTGAAGGGTGGGTTCTGCATATAGTCATGAGAATTGCAAACTCTGGCATGTTGAGGCTGTGAGTCAGTACAAGTTCAAGACAACTTCAGGGTGCCACAAAGAAGGGCTTCAATGGGTCTTAGAATGAGGCTAAAAAGTGAGTGAGGGGCTGATGAACAGAGATGGTGCATTGAAGTAGGGGTGCTATTTTCCCAAGTTTGGATGGGCATGAAGGTTGAAACACAACATTGGCAGAAATGGTAATGTCTTGGAGACTCAGATTAGTTCCCTGACAATGGGACAAAATTAAGCATCAAATGTACAGGTTGGTAGGAGATATGGGACAAGTGGGAGATGAAAATGAGCATTCTGTGGAGTTGTAGGAGTGTGGAGGATAGTAAAATGTAGGAAGGAGACACCTTGAATAAGTGCAAAGGGAGTTTGGGAATTTTTTTTGGAAGTTAGCTGGCGTGCAGGGTAGTCAGACTACAAAAGGGGTGGGAAAATTGACTAAAGAAGGTGGGGACCACAGGGAAGCCTTTGAGGTGAAAACCAAATTGGAAGACAGACATGTTCAGTTGCTACTTCTGGCCTAGTAGAGATGTGTGCAGGTGGCTTTTATAGCAAACTCTAAGGCCTTCAGTTACTACATGGTCAGGGAGGCTGTGAAAACCTGAATTTCACCCTTGTACCTCAAGGCATCATTCAGCTGAGTCAACCAGCTAACCATGTCCCAGGAAGTTTGTGTGTCAAGGACAAAGTCTGACTAGGAGCCTGGGGACAACCAAGGATATGGCTGATGGAGTGTGTATGTGAAGGGTTGGACTGATGGCCAGGATAAACCTAAAGTGAGTGGATCCTTTTTCTTGCACTCACAGTGGACTGCCTGTGATTCTACACAGAAGAGCTATGTGACAGGCCACAGTGCTGGAGTGGTCAAGTACAGCCACTTCTTGGTTACTCTGGAGGGTAAGTGCAGCATGTCCCAGACTGGATGGAGCCATGAAAGTCTCATAGATGCAGCAGATCCCTGAGTGGTCATAGATGTAGGTGTCTCCACAGCCCAAGCTTTGTTTAAACTTCTGATCACTAGAGCTGATGCTGCCACTGATATTGCTGTCATCACTGATGTCATTGTCTCTACACCATCAGCACTAGCAATAATACATTTTGTCTTTGAGAGGACACAACTAAGGAATTTAAGAAACTGCTTTTTGACATCTTTAGTGGGAAGTCATCTAGTTTCACCATTAAGGATGACATTAATTGTAGCTCTGTAGTTTTTCTGTGACAGTTTTGAGATAGAATTGACTTGGTGGTTGGACACATCCATTTCTAGTGCTACAAAAGTCTAGCTTCATAGTCTGGCAGTCAGTGAAGTCACTTAGAATACCTCGTAGTAGTTTTAATCTCTGCTTTTGCCATCATAGAATTCTTAATGATATTGAACTTGATATTGAACTTAATGATATTGATATTGAACATCGATATGAAATAATGCTTATTTTTTCTGGTTCTGCTTCAAGAAATGATCCTGGTTTGAAAACAAGATGGTTTGATCTCATTGAGGAATGCAGTTTCCAATGTGACCGACCACTAGAGGGTGATAACAACACAAGGAAACCTGAAGGGACTGTGAAGGGATGTGGAAGAACTTTTTGCTTTTCCACTCTATTTTTGTCATTATAAGTATCTAATGAGCTGGACCACACTTCTCCCACATCTGTAGCTTACAGAAGGATGGTTCTCCATCACTGATATGCTTCACAGATTTAATTTTTTAAAAAAATCCATTAGTTTGCTGACATATGAATATCATTAAAGGGACAGAAAAATGTCTGAACTAAATATTTGTCTTTAGAAAAATAGTAGATACACAACATGGGAAGAATGTGAGGTGCATGTGTGTATGTCTTGCTGATAAAAATAAAAAGCAGCTGAGTCCTCATCTTCCAGGAGAGAAGACCTTGAGTTACATAATGCCTAAATGTTTAAAAAATATTAAGGAACCTCAGAGAATGTTATTGAGAAATGACGGTGGTTCCATCTGGGGGACCTGTTTTTGTTTGGGACAGTATCTTTAGTGTTGCCAAACCAGGGAAGCCACAAACTTCTTGTGATCACACTGAACAGCACAGACAGAGATACAGGGCTTATCATGATTAAGTCTAGTGTTGTCACTAATATAAGAAAGAACATCCAACAGGAGTGGGCTGGGAACTGGCTTTGATGACAGAGTGGGTATCCAATAGAATAATAATTTCCTGTTCCAGTCCCTGTGGGAATCAAAATCTCATCGGTGTTGCAAGTAATCACATTAAAAATGCCTCCCTGTGGGTATAACACTGTGATTAAGATTCATCTGAAAAAGCTCACTTTTTGGCTTTTTGGTCAATGGCATTAGAAGGGTACTGATATGTTTTTGTAAAGTTTTGTTTGGATAATATCAGAAGCATAGAATTTAAAAATTATAATGCTCAGTTTATTAACCAGTATCATCACTAGTTTATAAATAGTTTGCCTTTTTTTAAAAACAGTATTACTTATTTACACAATAAAATACTACCCAGCAGAAAGAAAGGTTGAACTCTTACCCTTCACAAAAGCATGGATAGTACTGGTGATCATTATGGTAAGTGAAATAAAGCAGGCGGAGAAAGACAAATATCATACGATTTCACCTATAAGTGGAACCTAATCAACAAAACAAATATGCAAGCAAAATAGAACCAGAGACATGGAAATAAAGAACAAACTGAGAGTGACCAGAGAGGAGGGAGGAAGAGGGTAATAGGTGACAGAGGGGAAGAGTCATCAGGAACAAGCATAAAGGATCCAAGGACAAAAACAATGGGGAGGAGGACTGAAGGTGGGTGGTGAGGCTGAGTCTGGCGAGGGGAGGATAATGGGGAGAAAACTGGGACAACTGTAATTGAACAACAATAAAAAAAGAACAGTAGTATTTATTTAACTTAATATTTTACTCATATATTTGAAAGCAGTTTGAAGTTGGAGCTTCCAGAACAATCTTCAAAATAGGGCCAAATATGTACCTCACTAAAAATCAACTGCTACTTCCTGGGAAATGGACACACTGCACTGATCTCTGATCACAGCTCCTCTGCAGCCTCTGTAGCAAGTCTAGGACCCACCATCTCCGTGGCCCTGAGTGCCGGGAGAGGCACAGCACACATCTCATAAAACCACTTTCATATTACAGAACTCTCACGCTGAATTTGTTTTTAGACATTTTGGGAATCATTGTGTTCAGCATCTCAGTTTTTTTTCTTTTTTCTGTTTTCCAATGAGTTTGATAGCAAATGAGTTAAGCCATTTTGGGGTATCTATTTTAGTCACATTAGGGTACCCTTAATGTAACATGTGTACAACCAAGATCTCCATTTTCCCAAACTCTCAACCTGATCTTCTCAAACTCTCCTTTTTTATCCAAGGTCAACCCCATCTTTTCTATGCTCAGGTCTAAAATCTTGGCTTTGATGGTAATGCCACCCTTGCTCTCCCAGTCATCTCTACCCATCAACACACCTGGGGACATGGGGAAATACTGCATAATGTTAATGTATGCAGAATATAAAAGCTAGGAAAATGAACAAAACAAAATAAAAATAGACTTAAAGATACAAAAAAAAAAGAATGTTAGATTCCAGAAATGTGTGAATAGAATGATGGTAAAAATAGGTGAAAGGGATTAAAAGGGGCAAACTTCCACTTCTAAAATAAATATGTCTCTGCAATGTACCAAACAGCATAGAGAATTTAGTCAATAATATTGTAATAATTTTCTATAGTGACAGAGGCTAACTAGACCTGTCAAGGTAATAACCTTGTCATTTATGTAAATATGAGTCACTATGTTCTCCACCTGAAACTAATGGAATATTGTAAGTCAATTATACTTCAAGTAGAAAAAAAAATACAACAAGATTCCATCTCACACCCACTAAAATAGCCATTAGCAAGAACCATAATATAAGTGTGGGTGATACGATACTGTGGGCAGGTCAGCATGCGGATGCACTGTTGATGGGAATGGCAAAATGATGAAGTATAGTGATGGCTGCACAGCAATGTGAATGTATTTAATACTGTTGAATTGTGCCTTAAAATGGTTAAAATAGTAAATTTATATTATGTGTATTTTACCGCCATGAAATATTAAAAAAATTATTTCTTGAGGCTGTAGCTTTATGTAAAATATTTATCAACAGAGGCAGTAATAGACCACATGATAGGATTTTCAAAACACAGCTCAGCACCAACTGAGCACTAGCTGCTGAGAACCTTACAACCATGGAGAGACAGAAGAAATCACTTCAGGACAAAGTAACTGGTAGGGAATGCAGAGGAGATGCAGGAGTGCTGGCTGGGCTCTCTAGGGTGGAGACGAAGTTCTGGAGGGATATTTCAGTGGCCAGGGAGTCCCCCTGAGATGTGTGGAGTCTAACCCCCAACTTAGATCTCAGCCTAAAGCACCAGTGGTGGAAAGAAACCTAGACAACATTCAGCTGGGAAAAACAGCAAAGTTTCTGTCTGTCAGGGATAGATGGCTGGAGATGCAGCAAGACTCTTAAAGGGCCAACAAACACAAGTTATTTTCCCTCCACTTAACCTGGGCTCTGGCAGAGTGGACTAGCATCCTTGAGGAGAGTCTGGGGCTGGTTCCTCTGGGGAGAACTGAAGGAATGCCTACCAGAATCTCCATGCTGAGCCATTCCCCACAGAGTAGAAGCCATCTTCCTCAGGCAAAGCAGTTTTGTCCATGTGGCCTCAGCCAGAGGGGAAGCAGTAACCCTACCCACAGGAATTACTCTGCCTCACCCTTTGTTGCTTAAACCTGACTGCAATTACAGCTTGACTGGATTAACAAACCAATCCCTTTAAGGACAGACTAGTTCAAAATCTAAGGCAGAAAACATATAGAAGCAGCCAAAATGGGAAGCCAAGTGGGAATTTAATTCAAAAATTAAATATGGATCTGACTTTTGGCACAGTATCCCACATCTGGAAATATATCTGAAGAAACCCAAAACATGAATTCAAAAGAACATAAACATCCCTATGTTTATTTCATGTTATTTACACTTGCCAAGATAAGGAAGCAGCCCATGTATCCACCAATATGTGAATGGATAAAGCAACTATAGGACATTTACATAATGGAATGATACTTTGCCATGAAATAGAAAAGAATTACCTTTTTTTTTTTTGCCAAGAGAGAGTTGTAGGTAAATACGCTTTGCTTCCTTGCACAAGCAAAAGAATAACAAAAAACAAATTTAAAAAATAAAACAACCAGAATTGCCATAAAATTGAACTGTATGGAAGTCTGACAACAAAGAAGTTAAAGAAGAAACATGCATTCAGACTGCACAATGACACTTCGACATGGGTTGCCCAACCCTGTCAAACACCTAATGCTCTGCCCCTTACAACATAAAAGGTGCACCAAGACAAAGAAATCTGGCCCAAATGAAAGAAAAGATCAAAGCTCCAGAAAAAAAGCTGAAGCAACTGAGAGATATCCAACTGATCAAGATGCAGAGTTCAAAACACTGGTAATCAGGATGCTCAATGAAATGGTTGAGTATGGTCACAAAATAGAGGAAAAAGTGAAAGTTATAGAAAGTGAAATAAGGAAATATATTCAGGGAACCAACCATGAAGGGAAGGAAACCAGGACTCAAATCAATAATTTGGAACAGAAGGAAGAAATGAACATTCAATTAGAACAGAATAAAACAAGAATTAAAAAAAAAAATTAGGAGAGGCTTAGGGACCTCAGGGACAGCTTTAAAAGATTCAATATCCCAATCATAGGGGTGCCATAAGGAGAAGAGGAAGAGCAAGAAATTGAAAACTTATTCAAAAACATAATGAAGGATAAATTCCCTAATCTGGCAAAAGAAATAGACTTCTAGGAAGTCCAGGAAGCTCAGAGAATCCCAAAGAAGGTGGACCCAAGGAAGCACACATCAAGGAACATCATAGTCACATTACACCCCCCCCCCAAAAAATATATATATATATATATGGAGAGAATCTTAAAAACAGCAAGAGAAAAGGAGACACTTACCTACAAAGGCATTCCCCTAAGGCTATCAGCTGATTTCCTAAAAGAAACCTTGAAGGCAAGAAAGGGCTGGAAATAAGTATTTGAAGTCATGAAAGGTAAGGACCTACATCCAAGATTACTCTATCCAACAAAGCTATCATTTACAATGAAAGGGCAGATAAAGTACTATCCAGATAAGGTCAAGCTCAAGAAATTCATCACCAAGCCCTTGCTATATCAGATGTTAAAGGGGCTTATTTTAGAAAATGAAGATCAAAACTGTGAACAGTAAAATGTCAACAAACTCAAAACTATCAACAACTGAACCTATAAAACAAAAACTAAGCAAACATCTAAAACAGGAACAGAATCACAGAAATGGAGATCACATGGAAGGTTATCAGTGGGTATGGTGAGCTGGGAGAATGCGGTAAAGGTCCAGGGATTAAGAAGCATAAATGATAGGTAGAAAATAAACAGGAGGAGGTAAAAAATAGTATAGGGAATGTAGAAGCCAAAGAATGTACATGTATGCACATGGCCATGAACTAAGTGGGGGAAATGCTGGTGGGAAGGGGGTGTAGAGTGGAGGGCAACAAAGAACAGAAAAATATAGGACAACTCTAATAGCATAATCAATAAAATGTACTTTAAAGAAAGATTGATTGTTTTGGCTCCACAGGGCCTCTTAAAGTATCATATGAATTAAAAACAACACTTTTTATTATTTTAGAAAATGCCATTAGGATTACAATGTGTTGTATTAATCTGTAGTTTTGTACAATATGGACAGTTTAACAACACTAATCTTGAAAACTATGGTTTTTATTGCTAAAGAGTGTGAATTTTGGAAGAAGCAGTGGCTGTGTTTTTTTTTTCCCCTGTGATATATTCGTGCTCAGCACTCTGAGGGGTTTGCTACTACTTTCACAGCTCAATTAAAACTCCCTGAGGTAAGGACAGGGCGGGGATTTTGAGATATTAGATGCAGGGACTGTGAAAGGAGATTAAGAAAGCTAGACTACATGAGTGAAGTGGAAAAATATCCAGTAAATATAATCTTCCAAAACTGAATCAAGAAGAAGCAGAAAGCCTGAACAGACTGATAACAGCTAATGAATCTGAAACAGCAATGAAAAAACTGCCAGCACACAAAAATCTCTGGAGTGGATGATCCCACAGGAGAATTTTAAAAAACATTTAAAGAAAAACTATCGCTCTCCTTCTCTGACTATGACAAAATATTCAAGAAGAGGGAAGACTCACAAACTGTTTTTTTTTAAACCAACAACAGTTAATTTGTAATTATGGTTACAATTCTTATAATATCAATTATAACTTACATTTCATGGTATTAATTTACCCTTTACAGATACTAATAAATCTACTAATATAATGGCGAAACTATGATGGAATGTTAAATAGCCATTACAATAATGTTTCTGAGGAATATTTACTTTCTTCTTTTACACTGTTCTTTTCTTTTTTTATTTAATTTAATTTTATTTTATTTTAATTGTTTTTCAGTACAGTTTTCTGTCTTTTACTCCCATTCCAGACCAAGTGAAATAAGCTAGGCAGTAAAGGACAAATACCATATGATCTCACTGTTCTTTTCTTATTGTTGTTCAAGTACAACTGTCTCCGTTTTCTCCCACCACGCCCCTCATACCTCACCTATCTCCACCTTCCACCCTCGAATCCACTCCTTTGGCTTTGCCTATGTGGCTTTTATACATGTTCCTTGATGCTCCCCCCACTGCACCCCCTGTATTATCCCCTACAATCTCTCTCCCCCTCCTCTCTCCTTATTGTCAGGTTGCTCTTTATTTCAATGTCTCTGGTTGTATTTTGCTTCCTTTTTTTTTTATCAATTAGATTCCTCTTATAGGTGAGATCATACAGTATTTGTCTTTCACCACCTGGCTTGTGTTACTTAGCATAATGTTTTCCATTTCATTCCATGCTATCACGATGGGTTGGAGCTCCTTCTTTCTGCTGTGTAGTATCCCACTGTGTAAATGTACAACAATTTAGACCATCCCATTAAGAATGTAATTGCATTTTGGTGATTGATGACCCTCTATCTGGTCTTTTGAAACATACACAAGTGCTTTTGAAAGCTTCTTGCCAGTGTTAAGAACCAAAGAATATCTGACTCAAATACTTGGACCCGTTACTTTGGATTTTAATCTTCCTGGTGCTCCTGTGTCCTAAGTCTGAGGAAAAATAGAAGCCTACGTTTTTTGGGGACTTTTATAGTGAAAACATAAAAAGGCCTACTCTCAGGATTTTATGAAAAGTTTTTCTTTTCATTTGTGTAAAGTCAATTAGTAAACAGAGATGCTCAGGGTTCCTTCTGTTGTTAAAATAGCTACAGACTTTGAATAAGGGGTGTTGAGTTTTGTCTCACTGCCCTAACACATGGTCTTTAATACATGCTTACTTTTATTTTCAAACTTATTTAATGCATATTTTACTTAACATAACCTCCCTGCAACTAGCTAATCATGTCCTGTTACTCAAAGTGTCAATTTTTAACGCATTTTTAAATTTCCCCAATTTTTCTTTATCTCGCTAATATATTAAGTAAAGGTTTGCAATAGTCTTGCCTCTCTTATGACTCCTTGTTCACAGCAGAAGATGACCTCACTTCCCAGATTCTTCTGGAGACCCAGAATGGGTCAAAGCCGCCTTTGCTCAGAATTCTAGAAGACATGCAACATGAAAGGGCACATTTACACAGTGACCTTAGCATCAACAGCATACTCATTCCAGATACACTGTCTCTGCATCATCAAGTAACAAGATCACAGAGATTAGAAAAGATATGCTTTCATAAAACTCAAAAACTCTACTAAACATGCAGGTCTCTGTTATGTCATCCATGCATAGGCCTGCACTGAATGAGTCTCTTTGAAGCCCAATTTGACCTGCAGTTCAGAGCAGACATCACTGTCCTCATTCCTTGTTTTCTTTGTTCTTTTTACAAATTCCGCATGCCTGTCCCTAAAGAGCCTGCATCCAGAACCTGGGAAATGGGAAATACATCTCTGCTCTGGTTTCATTTCCTGTCCTGCTCCCCGTGCCCTCTCGTGTATTTGGCTAAGATCCTTGGGGACCTGGTTAGAGGGGGACTGTGTGTGAGCAGAGGTGAACACAAAGTGAAGTCATACAGGAATGGGTTCTGTCCAGAGTCAGATGCGAAACTGTGAATCCTGGAGGGTGAGAGGGTGTAGGGCATTCTATGGTTTTCAGGGTCCCTAAAGGTGCATTGTAGGAGGGTTTATTTTCTAGGCTCAGAATGAAGCTGAATAATGTGAGTGAGGGTCTAACCTACTTGTTGAGAGAAGGGCAACTGGAGTTCATGCGGTGAAGTGGGGGTGGCGTTCACCCAGGCCATGATGAGCATGATGGTAAGACAGAGTTGGAGGAAGGATAATGTTTTAAAGACTCCAATTATTTACCTGACATTGGGATGAGTGGGAGCACCAGATGTGCAAGCTGGAAGAGGTACTGACAAAGAGTATATAGGACAGAAAACAAAGAGAGGATGAAGACAGAATAAGGTTGGTATTTCCCACAAGTTAGGGTATGGTGTAATTAGAAGCAATCTCCCAATGGGTACAGTATAGTGTTTAATGTGATAAAATATTTCAGTACTTGGTAGACATGATGGATACCCAACATTGTGACTACAGTAAATGCCACTGAATTGTTCCATTTAAAATGATTAAGTTTACTGTGTAAATTTTACCTCATAAAATAATTATGCTTAATTAAAGAAACCAGATAAAAAAGAAAATGTGCTACATAATCTTATTTATATAAAACTTCAGAAAATGCAAAGTTATCTATTGAGAAAGAGAGAAAATGTGTAATTGTCTGCAAACTCTGGGGGTTGGGTGGGGAACAGAGGAAAGGATTTCAAAGGCATGTGAGAAACTCTTGGGTGAATTGATACATTTGGAGAGTGCAGGCATGCAGACATTCATCAGATTGTAAACCACATATGTGTGGTTTACTCCCTGTCACTTATACATCAATCAATCTATAGTCAATGCTTAATGTCATGAATTGCTTGGGTGGTCAGGAAAAGATTGTATTGTTTTTCTATTACTGCTATTCTCATGTGGGTAGACCTGAACTAGGTACCCAGAGGAATGCCATAATGACGATACTGGCCATTTTTCATCACTGACTGTGTATGGGGTACCTCAATTGCATTAGCTCTCTTAACCACCAAAATGAGTCAGTAAAATTCATTACTTCACTAAACACCCCTGCTTCCTGTCCTTTGCACATGCTGTGTCCTTTGCCTGGACTTCTTACTCTTGTCCCCTCATGAGCTCCATGTTTGCCTGGGCTCATTCTGTCAGATGCTTCCCTTTAAAAAAGTTTTAACTGGTTCTTCTTGTAAGTCAGAATTCCAGTTTTGTGAGGTCATAATGCTCCACATTTTACCCTTTTAACCATTATCATATCTGTAGTTATTTTATTCATTTATCAAAGGACACTGACCCTCTTCTCACTATCTCCCTGACACTGTTCTAATCATTAGAAACAGTAGACAAATCTCATTTCTCATAGACCTGTTATGCCAGTGGAGGAGTCACACAATAATCTAAACAACTGCGACATCAATAATGTATGATAGTATCTTAGAATAAAGTAAGGCATACTTGGGAAGATTGTATATATGTTGGCTCAGCACAGAGGATGTGAACTGACTGGAGCAGAGAGATCAGAAGATGGGAGCAGATAAAGTCAGAAATACAGAAGCCATCACCAGTAACTTGGCTTTACTCTGAGTGAAGTGGGGAGCCCCTGGAAGGTTGAAAAAAAAAAGAGATGCGTTTAATTCGTGGTTACTGAGGGAAACCAACATTTTGCCATCTTGAAATTTGGGTTTTAGAATATTGATTTTAAGCTGTTTATTAAGAAACAAACTCAGAAAAAAAAAAAAACCTGTTGACCCTTTCCTCATTTCTCCCGAGAGATCCAGATAGAAAATGTGCTTCAGGAGAAAAATCAGAATGTTCACTTTTCGGTAGTTTATTACATATGAAAATAAAAGGGATTTGGGAAGTACCTGTTGGCCAGGTCCCTCATGTCTCCCACTGATTCTGAGTTGCCCAGAAAAAATTCTCTTACCCTGTAGGATCTTTCCTTCTCAATGACATGAAAAGTTCTCATTCTCACTTCTGAAATATAAGGCTTTTTTTCTCTTTATCCAAGATATTTTATAGCCTTGCGTTGGCTCATTGTCATGGGGATTTTTATGCTATGTGAATTATTCATAATCATATATTAAAAACTGTATTTCCTTCTGCTAATCAATCTCTTTTAATTTGAAGATTAGCCCAGCCAAAAAATTTTTAAAAGTAAGAGGGATGGTATTACTATTTTTAGCTTCATCATTAGCCAGGATTTGTGAGGCTGCTGGGTTGCAAGTGGGGAGTTCGGTGAGAAAACAAGTATAGTCATTCAGGTAACAAGTGAGGATAGTTGGAGCAGTGTGAAAAAAAAAGTGTCAGTTTCTGGATTTGTTCTGAGCACTGAGTCAAAGAATTTTCTGAGTAATAATGTAGGGTATTAGAAAAAGTGAGGAGTGGTGAAAATACAAAGAGATTAAGAAAAATCCCATGGGAGCACATTCAGGTCAATGATTTGCCTGGGATTACAAATCTTAAGGTGTACTAAAGTGTCTTTTAAATGTTAGTTATCTATTAAATACTAGGACATGAGCAGTTATGTCCAGTTTCTCTCTTTCAACCACTACCATGTTCCCATTGCCTCAGACAGAGCCTGGTAAGTATATAATTTGCATTCATTACAAATTTACAGAATCTAAAAATGAACAAGTGATGAAAAATCAAAATGTCTCCTGGACACTCATACACAACATTTCTTATTGACTAGAAAATACAGTAATACCAACACATCACCATGACTGCAGGGACCCTTATAAACCCATTTGTTGCTGGAAGTCACATCGGGACCTTTCTTGAGCCTTTGTGCTGTACTTATTTTTGGAACTGAATTATGTTGAACATAAAAGTACTTGAATGATGTTGAAATTGAGCAGGCACCACTCTGGGAGACTTCCTGCTCCCAATTTCTCAACAATAAAAATGGGACTTGGAGTCTTTCAGGCTTCAAGAAGCTTGGCAAATGTTAATTAAAATAGGGGACATGTAAAAGCACAACGAAAAACGGTTTAAGCAGTAATCAATGATAGTGTAAACACTAATCTGAGACACGATTCCGGGTCACAGGACTCCTGGGTCTTCCTGAACAGCTGTGGATAAGATGATAACACACATGTTGAATTGCCTTCCAGGAATTAAAATCCTCTCAAGAAGAAAGCTGTGAACACCAGAGCAGGGAAAATTTTTCCTAGAAGATTCAAATTTAACTTTAAAATTTCCTGTCCAATAAGGAGTAAAAAGTTGATACACTTAGCCTGACAGAACAATGTTTCAGTATTTTATCTTGTTTGGTAATAATTTAGGGACTCAGAGACTTTAATTCAATGACTAGGTGTGCTAGAACTGAGTTTCCAGTGAGACTTGTTAAACCAGCGTTGAGAGTCGTGTCTCTGCTGCGAAGTGAAGCAGAGTTTCCATCCCAAACTTGCCTTTTAGGATATTGATTCTGATCTTGTTATTGGGAAACAGAGGCTCAGGAAAAAACCCTTTGAACTTCCCTCTCAACAGACAAGGAAGTCTTTAGATGGAGGGTCAGCTCAAGAAGGAACATACACATTGACATGCCCAGGAAATATTTATTTGCAGTTCATTTGCTTTGGAAAACCCATGGAAATGGCTTTTTTGCCTTCTGAAGCCTCAGACCACAATGCTTTTTGTTCTTTACCTTCAGAATAGCATATGAATCTTAACTACCCAACACTTCTTTGGGTCTGTCTGCATTTCTTCACTTCAGAATATTCAGTAGTATAATAAACTTTGTACATAGTCTCCTGTCAGTCTGCCTCTGTTAATTTGATTATTAGTTTAGCTAGAGGAATTGAAAAGATGAGAGGGAAAATAGCCTTTGCATCCACAGCTGGCTGTCATAATTTCTAGTTGACGAATAAATGGGAACCTGATGGCTGAGGCTCTGTTAGTTTGTTGTTCTCCCACAAAGCAAGAAGGTGTTGCTGGCTTAATTATAAGTCAAGGCACATGCCTGTGTTCCAAATAGGGACCCC
>PVKM010010454.1:0-34876 GCA_004027735.1 Carollia perspicillata
CTTTGAACCTCTGTGCCCTTGGGAGGCACAATGGCCTGGCCTACAGCAAGAGATCAGGCATCTCTTGAAGAGTCATGTGCACAGGATTTATGATCTGGGGTCATCAATGACAATCTGATATCTGTCTATCTTGCTCAACTAAAAACTGTTACTAGTCTACATGTAGAACATGTAGAATACAAGGCTGTGTGGCACATTTGATTTTGGTGGTTTCCCTTCATTCTTTTTTTCTTTTTGGTAAAATTGATCTACATAGGAAATGGAGGATCTTGCCAATCATATTTAAATAAAAGTTATGATCCTGCTTGTGTATTTAGGAACAAGACTCAAGATTTAGAAGGCTGTCTATCTCTAGCCTACGTCTTGCCTGTATGTAGTGTATACAGGCAGACATACATAAAGCCTCTAAGAAATAACCTAAGTATTGTCCAAGAAAAAAAATGGAAATGAATCGGGAATAATGTCACCATATGGGGCACAGTGCTCCAGTTTATTATGACAATAGTCAGAGCTTCTACACAAGATGTGGCTGTGTTATCGGACCCTACTGAGCAATAACTCTGACAAAACAAACATAAAAAAATCCATGGAAAAATACGAGCAAAAAAAAAAAAAGAGGCAAGAGAAGAAAAGTCACGGAATACTCTTCTGTTTACTTTTTCTCTCTTTTTAAGCACGAATTTTTCATATGTTAGAAGCTGTAAATGTATGAGGAAGAAAATCCTGTGTGTCTTTGCTGTGTTTATTCATTACCATGGGATTCCACAGTCCTGACACTATTAACATTTTGAGCCAGATAATTTACTGGGGGGAGGGGGTGCTGCACTGGGCATCGTAGCATTTTTAACAGCACTTCTAATCTGTACCCACTAGATGCCACTGGCACCCTTCGGGCCCCTGGTTGTGACGATCAAAAATATCTCCGTAAGTTGCCATATGTTCTCTGGGGCAACAGGAAAAACTACTGCATTATGAAATAAATGAAGTGTCCAGTATGAACAAGAAAGCATGCTAAATAATTCACCCTCCCATACCCTCTACATCTATGTGTGAAGCATGTAAGATTGTGTGTGTGTGTATCTTCAGGTGTGATTCTTATGTTATCTCATGTAATCCTTACCAATGTCCTTGAAGCAGACGTTATTTTCTGCATTCAACTAAGGTTCAGGGAGATTAAGTAAATCACCTAAAAATAAGAGACGGAGCCAGGATAAACCCCAATACTCTCGTATAACCCCCTGGCAAACTGAACACAGTAATCAAATATAATCTAATGTGATATCCAAGTTTTACAGGTAAGCGTTTGAAAAATCACTAGCTCGTTACTCTCATTCCATTTCAACCTTACACACAAGACCAGCTCTTCCAGCACATAACAAATCAAACGGCTTTTTACAACACTCCCACGTCATGTTTCCTTCTGCCTTTCAAACCACCCTGCGGGCCGTGCAGAAGAGGTTCTTGTGCTCCTGTTAGAGCTGCAGTAACTGAGGGTCAGAGAAACGAAATGACTCGGATAAGGACTTGCAGCTTCTGTGTGACAGCGATTGAGTTCATCTAATACACACATACACATACTCACACGTGTGTGCATATCTGTCAGAGTTTGATGGCCACTGGACATATTTCTACATGCTAATTTTGAATAATTGAGCTCATTGCACAATATCTCAGGATCCCAGGCAAGGAGAGACTGTTTATACATGGAGGGGAGGTGTATGGGGACAAGTAAACGAAAGGTCTTGGAGTGAGGGATAAAAGTGGTTTATTAAGGAAATAGTAGAATTTGGTAAGCTTGGAAATTTAATATTGGAAATCTATGGGAAATATAGTGAGAACTTTGCGTGGGATAGATAGAGGGACTTCCAGGTTTGGCTCTAGAAAAAAAATCCATTTGGCCATAAAGCCGAGGCAGAACCGAGAAACCAAGGAAGGTAAGATACATTTCATGGAGCAATACACAAAAGGAAATATTGGAAGGGGAAAAGTCCAGGGAGGCGGACTAGGAGATTTACTGCGGGAATACAAACATGTGGTCATCGATGCAGGGAGAGACTTCAATAATACAACATTTTATTTTTGTCTGATTTTTCTATTGTTATTTAGTATTATATCTTGGAGTGTAATAACCACAACTGCGTGTTTTAGGGAAAACTGCTCTATAAATCACAATTAGGTCAAGGTGGTATATAGTGTTGCTCTAATTCATACCCTTACTGGTTTTTTATTTGCTCCATCAATTGTTGAGAAAGTGGTATAATTGTGAATTTGTCTATTTCTCTGTGTAGTTTTATCATTTTTGATGCATGTATTCTGAAGGTCTGTTATTAGGTATATAAATGTTCAACAAATAATTGCTTTCTTTATAATTAGGAAATGACCTTCTTTTCTCACATAACATTTGCTCTGAAATCTACTGATGTTATTATTATATAATATTAATCAATATGAATATCTAGCTTTTAAGATTAGTGTTAGCATGATATGTCTCTTTCCATTTTTTGAATTTTAACCTATTTGTGTCTTTATAAACAGTATTTCTTCCAGCTAGCATATCGTTGGGCCTTGTTTTTTAAAATCTTTAGTCTATTTACTGTTCACATTTAATCTCAATATTTTTTATTTTTTTAAATTGTACTTTATTGATTATGCTATTACAGTTGTCCCATTTCCCCCCTTCATTCCCCTCTACCCTGCACACCCCCTCCCACCCACGTTCCCCCTTTAGTTCATGTCCATGGGTCATAAGATCTTTAGCTTCTACATTTCCCACATTATTTTTGCCCTCCCCCTATTTTCTACCTGCCGTCTATGCTACTTATTCTCTGTACCTTTTCCCCCTCTCTCCTCCTCCCACCCTCCTGTTGCTAACCCTCCATGTGATCTCCGTTTCTGTGGTTCTGTTCTTGTTTGGGTTGTTTGCTTAGTTTGTTTCTGTTTTTGTTTTAGGTGTGGTTGTTCATCATTGTGAGTTTGCTGTCATTTTACTATACCCGTTTTTTTATCTTCTTTTTCTTAGGTAAGTCCCTGTAACATTTCATATAATAAGGGCTTGGTGATGATGAACTCCTTGACCTTGACCTTGTCTAAGAAGTACTTTATCTGCCCTTCCATTCTAAATGAAAGCTTTGCTGGCTTGAGCAATCTTGGATGTAGGTCCTTGCCTTTCATGACTTGGAATACTTCTTTCCAGCCCCTTCTTGCCTGCAGGGTCTCTTTTGAGAAATCAGATGACAGTCTGATGGGAACTCCTTTGTAGGTTACTGTCTCTTTATCTCTTGCTGCTTCTAGGATTCTCTCCTTCATTTTTTATCTTGACTAATGTAATGATGATGTGCCTTGGTGTGTTCCTCCTTGAGTCCAACTTCTTTGGGACTCTCTGAGCTTCCAGGACTTCCTAGAAGTCAATTTCCTTTGCCAGATTGGGGAAATTCTCCTTTATTATTTGTTCAAATAACTTTTCCACTTGTTTCTCATCCTCTTCCCCTTCTGGTACTCCTATAATGTGGATGTTGGAATGTTTAAAGATGTCCTGGAGGTTCCTAAGCCTCTCCTCATTTTTTTGAATTCTTATTTCTTCATTCTTTACTGTTTGGTTGTTTCTTTCTTCCTTCTGGTCCACTCCATTGATTTGAGTTCCAGTTTTCTTACCATCACTATTGGTTCCCTGTACATTTTCCTTCATTTCACTTAGCATCGCCTTCATTTTTTTAATCTAATTTGTGACCAAAATCAACCAGTTCTGTGAGCTTCCTGATCACTAGTGCTTTGAACTGTGCATCTGATAGGTTGGCTATCTCCTGGTCACTTTGTTGTATTAGCTCTGGAGCTTTGATCTGTTCTTTTGCTTGGGTCATTGTTTTTGGCTCGTTGCACCTGTTATGTATGAGGGGCGGAGCCTTAGGTGCTGACTAGGGTGGGGCAACCCAGTTGCTGGGTTGTGACACTGTTTGTGGGGGTGGGGTCCGAGAGGGATCAGTGGCGCTCGTTCGCTCTCTGTTGGATACCAGACCCCTTCACCTGTTCCCCCAAGGAAACTGGGCCCTTCTGGCACTGATCCCCAGCAGGTGGGTTTGTGTAGGTTCTAGGACCTGGTGGGTCTCTCCAGCGACCTCTCCTGTGAGGCTGAGAGTGTGTCCCTGTGCCTCAACCCCTACAGGTGTTTTCAGGCTTTATTTCCCAGAGCTGGGGCCCTGGGTTGAGTGGTCTGTCTCGCTCCCCAGTTACCTGCATGCGAATGTGGGACTGCCCGGTCAGCCACCTTGCGCACCAGTGCCGCTTCACAATTGCCAGCCGCCGCCTGCGCCCCGCAGATGCTTTTCCCACCTGGTGCCTCTGCTTTTTGTGCTGCGCTCTGTCTCTGCTCAGCCACCCGACTCCACCCCGCTCATCGGTCTGGATGGATGTGTCTATTTTATCTCCTTGGTTGTCTGACTCCCTTGCAGTTCAATTTCCTGTCAGTTTTGGTTGTGATTTTGTTTCTAAATTATCGTTGTTCTTATTTTGGTTGTGGGAGGGAGCACAGTGTGTCTACCTACACCTCCATCTTGGCCAGAAGTCTGGTCTAATTTCAATATTTATGTGATGAGTTTCATATCTGTAATTTTATTAGTTGTTTTGTATTTGTTCTATTTGTTTATGGTTTCTTTTCTCTCTGCCTCCTTTTGGATTAATGCAATATTTTATCTCCTTTATTTGAACTTACTAGGTGTAACTCTTTGTTTTGTTATTTTAGTGGTTGCTTTAGGGTTTACAGCATTCATAATAACCTTTCAAATTTTACCTTCGACATATCATTTCATGTCTAATCTCAGAAACTTAGTGCATTCTGCTTCCATTTTTCTCCCTCTGAAATTTGTGTTCTTATTGTCATATAATTTGCTTCTATATGTTAATAAAACTCCCCATTACATTGTTATTTTTGTTTAAGCAGCCAATAGTCTTTTAAAGCTATGTAAGTAAAAGGAAAATATCTTATGTATGTACCCATGTAGGTACCAGTTCTGGTATTCTTTGTTCCTTTGTGTAGATGTGGATTTCCAAAGGCAAAAATTTTCCTTCTACCTGAAGGAGCTATCTGAGCTCCTTGGATATTACTTCTTTCAGCTTTCGTACGCCATAAAAAATATTTTCTTTGTCTATGTTTTTGATGGGTATATTTCCTGGGTAAGGAATTCTAGGTTGACAGCTTTGTTCTTTTGGTGCTTTCGATACATTATTCCAATATCTGCTTTGCTCGCAGATTTGTTTTCAGCAAGAATTCCACTGTCGCTTTCACTTGGGAACGAGTATGCATAATGTGCACTTGTAGATTTTTCTCTTTATCACTGGTTTTAAGTGATTTTGATTATGATCTGCTTTGGTGTTATGCTTGGAGCCTTTGAGCTGCTTGAATCTGCAAATTTTAACCAAATTTTGGAATTATTCTGTGACTATTTTTTAAATGCAGTCTTCCATGTCCTGCCAAACTTCTAGTGTTGTAAGTGTGGTTACATTAGGTAACAATCACCTCACTGGTGGTTGTTTCAAATTCTGTTTCTCAGATTTTCTTTTTTAATAATTGTCATTGCTATGTCTTCAAATTTATTATTATTTTTTGCCGCCATATCTAATCTTCTATAACTTCCATCCAGTGTCTGTTTATACTTACACATGACTTTAATCTCTAGAGTTATACCAAACATCTCAGTGTTCTTTCCTGCTAATTCTAATACCTGCATCAATTCTGAGTCAGTTTCGATTGATTTAATTACATTCTCATTATAGACTATGTGCTTCTGCTCTTTGCATGCCTAGTAATCTTATTATAGACCAAACATTCTGAACTTTACTACGTTGGGTGCTGGATATTTCTCTGTTCCCATAAATATAACTAAGCCTTATTTTGAGACACAGTTATACAGGAACTTAGAAGCAGTTTGGTCCTTCTGGGTCTTCCTTTCAGGATTTCATATGTAGGGCTAGTTTAATGTTCCATGTTGGTTATTTTCTGTGCATTGTACCCGATGCTCCACGAATCATGATGATCCCAGTCTGCTGGTGAAAGAAAAGCACTCCTCTGGACCTCATATAAGTGCCAGAAACTGTTAACTGGCATCTCTCCAGGTGGCATTTCCCTGGGCTCAGCTTTCCTCTCATACATGTGCGATTGTGCAATGGGGACCCTTGGCAGACGTTTCTCTGTACACAGTCCTCTCTTCAGTTCCTCTCATCCTGTAAGTGATCCGTCAGTGTGTTCCCCATTCTCAGCCCTGCCTCGTCAAGTCAAAGAGGTGGCTGCACGCTGCCTGGGAACGTTCTCAGGACAGGAAGGTTGATGATGGAGCTCGATCGCCAACTCTGAGGCTTGAGGCCTTGTAGTCCGATGTCCAGTGTCTTGAAAATCTTTTATATCAACTCTTAAAACTTGTTTTACGATTCTCCCAGGTCAAGCGGAAATCCACTCCCTGTCATTCCATCTTTGTCAAAAGCAGAAGCATCATTCTTTAGTTTCAGGTTCAAAATTTACCACCTCAGACAGGGCTTGCTATAAACCTCCTGGCTTGTGTCACCAGCTGTAACTTCCCTTCCATATTTCTTTCATACCAGCTCTCCCCATCAGTCACCACTTTTTAATTACTTGAATACTCTTTTTTACTCTTAATTACTCCTTTTCTTCTCTTGCCTAGACAATTCCATTCATCACAGCATGGACTTCTAGAATCCCCCAAATTATGCGCGTGGCACATAATAATTGCTCATTAAATATTGGTTGAATAAATGAATAACTCTCAATCATCACTCTTCTCTCTCCTACTTGTATCTGTCTCTGTTAGAATTTGAAATTTAATATTCTATGCATGTATTGTCTACTGAGGAAATTTGTTAACCAGTACATTGGGTTAAAGAAAGAGGTGAATTGAATTTCACTGAGCCCTTTTTAAAAAAATTTGTTTGCAACAAAGTCAACGTGCTAATCTTCATCCAAAAGCAGGGTACAACACGAAACACTTGTCTGCGGGAAGTTTCCCCGGGGCACACCGTGTGGGCATCATCCACACTGCTGCCTTCCTGAATGGCACGCCTGAACCAAGTCGGCCGTAGTAGGAAGTGAAAAATAAGCAGGAGATTGCTGAGAGGTGAACACAGCAAGGTAGACTCCCCCTGTAATGACACAGGAGGTGACATATGTCATCTGCTACCGTGACCTTTCTCTCCCTCCAGCAACACATATTATTCTGAAAAACGAACACAGTTAAAAGGGGAAACAAAATTGAGCCATCAACCTGGGACGCTGTTTAGTGACAGCCAGCTTGTTTACAGCTCTCTCTCTATCATGAAATGCTGTCGCATTTTTGAATTATTTCTCCTGCCTTTCTTTCGAGTAGAGAACTCCAAAGCTAGAATTAATTTGGCCATAACTCTCCTTTCAAATGTCCAACATTTACCGAAAGCATACTGCACTTACATGAAGAAAGAAGAAGCAATAATTATGAAACACCTACTGATTTCTAGGTACTTAATGGATCCTGTGACTCAGGGAAAGAGACGTGGGAAAGAGACTTAGAGAGGTCACAGCCAAATTGGTTCAAGTAGACTCAGTAGTGCTAAACATTTGATGGACATTTGCATGTGATAAACAGGCAAAGTATTATGGGATGAAAATAGGTATGCCATGAACTCTGAGAGCCCGGCACATAAGGGTAGAAACTGAAGAAAATACCATATTGGAAAGATTTTTATTAATAAAGTTTGTATGGCTACAAACACATTAGGAAAAATCCTGATGTAACTGAAATACCATGGGTTATGTGAATCAGACGTATTTGCTGAGGTGGGGAAATGAATACTCACCGAGGTTAAGTAGCATGCCTAACAGCACACAACTAGTAAGTATAAGAGTAAGGATGCAAAGCCAGATTTCTGAGATGTAAAAGCTGAGGCCCTTTGTTTTACCAGATTACCTATAAGTAACAATAGCTGCATCTTTTTAAAATGTCCTCCTGGTATAATATAGGCTAGGTGATCAAGTTATACTAAATCACATTCCTGGTGTTCGTGTGATCAGAAATATGTGCAGTTGAGTGATTTAAATACTAACACTTGGAAGAGAGTGGACCATTCTTTCTTCCATGTTTCTTACGTTGAGACTTCCATCAGTGGGTGATTTTCTTGCTTTAAAGCTAATGCTGACTCTGTTCAAGCAGAAAATAGATTTAAAAACAAGGAAAAAATGCACCACTTTATTTCCCCACAGCTTTCCTGAATAGTAGGCCTTAAACAAAACTAATTTTATAAGGAGAGACGAACAACTAAGTTGTTCTTCAAATGAAAAATTTTATTGTTTTTTTCCTAAATTATTTTACTACATATTGATTCCTGATTTATATTATCTGTCTTCAAATCACAAGGCTCAGTGTAAAATCTGTTTACATTCTGGTAACGAAATTCACAATCAAAGGAGGAGAAGGAAATAATCTCAGTATGGCGAATGTAATTTTTTTGCCCGTGGGAACTTTGTAAGTTGCCGACAAAAATAAATTGTAGTGGTTGAGAAAACCATAAGAAGTAAAATATCAGCGTGATGGGGGAACTCGAGTTTGAAAATTTTAGTTTTAGGTAATAGTTAATAAATAAGCTTAGTTATTAAATGCATGTAAAAAGCTACCATTTCCTAACTGCAGGTATCACCCACCCTGACTCCAGGAGACCGCAAGCAAGTCAGCCTTCATGTTTCAGAAGAGACCACGAGCCATCAAGATGGTATCTGAGTCCTTGTTCTCCAGGGAGAGACATCCTACTGACCAGGGCACAGATTAAGAAAATCACCCAGGTCCTGGCTGGCGTGGCTCAGGAAACTGAATGCCAGCCTGTGAACCAAAGGGTCACCAGTTCAATTCCCAGGAAGGGCACATGTCTGAGTCGTGGGCCAGGTCCCTGGTTAGGGGCATACAAAAGGCAACCGGGCTAGGTATCTCTCGCCCATCGATGTTTCTCCCCCTCTCGTTCTCCTTCCCTTCCCCTGTCTTTAAGAATAAAGTAAAATCTTAGAACAAAAAAGAAAGGATGAAGAAAATCACCCAGGACATGGGACCTAGGACCCAGACAGAAAACCAGCAGTCAGCGGATGAAAGGATGCTGGGAAATTGCTGGAAGGCAGCTTTTATCTGACTGACATTTTCCCTGAGTTCCCAATCCCTTACCTCCTCTTTTTTTCCCTTGAATTCCAAATCCTTTCCCTCCACTTCTTCCTTTTAAAAAGGCTGGCTTGAAAGGAAATGTGAGGTGGTCTGTTAGGCTACACGGCTCGCCCTCTTCTCAGGTCACCGGCCATCTGAATAAAGCGCCCATAAAGATTCAATCCCTGCCTCTGCTTACTGGTTTTGGCAGTGACAGGCAGCATGAATGCTGACTTTTCTGATTTCAAAAGGATCTGCAGTGATAACTTAGTCCAATTTTCTTTTTTCATACCCAAGGGAACAAAAATTCCACTTATTTAAGAAGGAACATTTTGACTGCAGTTTTTCTACACGGGCACCATGTTTGGGAAAATTTTCCAATATAATAATGTTATATTTATTGAGAAATAAAGATTATCCTGAAGTTTATCAGTTAAAAAAGGGAGGGGGGATGGGCAGGGTTTATGGTCATTAGTGGCACAAAACACCTAACTATTGCTCCTCAAAAATCTCAAGATCATTCAAAACAAGGAAAGTCCGAGAAATCGTCACAGTGAAGTGGACCATTGCAGAACGTGATTCTACATGGAACGTCGTATCCTTGATGGGACCCCCAAACAGGACAACAGGACAGTGGGAGAACTAAGAAACAGTGAACACAGTGCGAACTTCGGTTAATAAACATGTATCAGTAAGTCTGTTAATGGTGACGAGGACACGTAACAATCCAAGGACTTGACGGTAGAGTAAACCGGGTGTGAGGTTTGGGGAACTGTGTGCCATCTTCACAATGCTCCTGTGAATAGAGAAAGGTTCTAAAAATAAAACCTAGTAGCATTTTAAAATGCAGCTATACAGGGGGCAGAAGAATAAAGTATGAATTTGTCTGTCTATCTGTCTACATATCTATCCATTCAAAAATCTAGTAGAGAATAATGTTAATCCACAAGTTGCTCACAACCCAATGGAATAAAAAATATAAGAAAAATAACTATACTGCTAAGGTGTAAAACTTTACTTAGCTAAATATATAATCTGCATATCTACTCTCTCGACATAGAGTTCAGATATATCAAGACAGTGTAGGTACTGGCTGCCACGATCCTATCTTATTCTGATGTGTATTTTTTTAAAATGCTGGAGATTATATAGCATGCTTAATTAAATGGCCTTTTCTCGACAAAAGTTGCAGTGCTGACTACACAACGCTTTTATTATTCATGAGTAGCTTATTGAGAGAGATTTCCAATTCTTCTGTTAATTTCACAACTCAGACTATTTTAAAAATTAAAAATAAAGAGCAGTAGGGCGGTGACAAGAACAGCATAGAAATGTAATCAGAAGAGAATGAAGTGTGTGTGAAGGTGAACAGTTCTTTTTTAAGAGAAAAGAACTGAAGAGGAAAGACTTCCACGACGAGGACATTCCACCAATATACACGGCAAGGGAGGTCGCTGCGTGGGGAAAAGGGAGGGGGGGCTGCGGAGCACAAGAGCAGGACATGGAGAGACCCAGAGATACTGATTGCCCAGCATAAGAAACAGTTCAGATGGAACGGGAAATGAACGGAGCTGCATGGTAAATCCAACAAGCTCAGTAAGTAAATGTAACCTCACGGGCTGATCTTATCCTAAATTCCTCACTAGGGCAGCACAAGGTGGGTCCTGCCTTGGGCCTGTAACTTCCTCAGTTAAAGGTTTATCTTTGCCAGGAGCCAGCCCTGCCCCTTGCTCTCCTGCATCCAGGTTAACACATCTGTCAAAGGCCAGAATAGTCCTCTTCTCCAGACTTGTGGGAAGTGTAAACACTCTCAGGAGAGCAAATGATCTTGTCTGTTTGCCGTCCCTACTTACTGCAAAGGCTAAAAGTTACTTAGCTATCCTGTGCCCACCAAAGTAAAAGAAGTAGCGTTTCAGTTTTACTTTTCATCCAATCAGAGTAATTTCACCCCTGCCTTGTCCTCTCCCACCTCTCTTAATCTACCACTAATGAATTTCATGTAATTTTCCCCCTTTGATTCCAAATGCATAAAAAGAACTGCAAAACTGCCACTTTCCAGGGTATTTTCTCAGTCCCGTGAGATCTTGCTTCTGGGCATGTCCTCAGTTTGGTTCATATAAACTCCAATAAACTCTTACACTATTTTCTATCAGTTTGGATGTTTTTTATGTGGACAAAATCAAGAGATAATAAAACCTTAGGAGCAAACCATATTGACCGCATTGTGAAGCAAGAGGCTTTGACTGCTAGCGACACTTCATGGGGTGTAGTGAAAGACGGTGACCTTCAAATCGTAGAGTCAGACCATTTCCGACAGTCTCCCATTCTTCTCATTGTGAAAAACTGTTAGCTTGAGCCAAGTCCTAAAGAATGTGAGGCAATTCAGTTTGTCTTGGGAAGCACGGTGTGTAGATATCAGCACGAGACAACAATTAGGGTTCTGAATTGCACTGAAAGGTAGGGCTTGCAGGCTAAACTCCATCTGTACCACTATCTGAAGAGTTTGCACTTGGTTCCTCCGAGTCAAGCAATTGCTCACAGGAGATACTACTAGGCAGTAGGCAGAATTAAGAGATCCTCTTGTACTTTCTCATCCAGCACTGTGTTAGACCCTAACCCTTATTTCTGCAGGCCTATATGAGTCCAGTCTTTAAACTCCAACTTTCTCTACCCTGATGAATCTTACACCTGGCTTGCAGAGTAAGGCTATCATGCAAAATTCTCATTTGTTGCATCTTCATTCCTTTTACTTTCTAGCTTGTTTCATTGCTGGTGCATGTAATTCTGGCTAAAATAGATAGCTTACTTACTATTTAAACAGAGAAGTCTACTTCATAAAATTCACCACCACTAATTTCTTGCTTATTAAAAATCATAAACATATCTCACATGCTGATTTAACTGAATCGATTTTGGAATATTACCTTTATAGTACTGTCCTACTTTTACAGAGCTTAGCACTGTCTGTCCGATAGACATTGCTCAATAAATGTGTGAGAAAATAAATTGAATTAACTCAGGCCGGTGGTGGTCAAGAGAGTGGTCATCTCCTACTTTCTAAGGATGTGGATACCTCTGACTTTTTGGGTGCAAGTTCAGTTATAGTGTAAATATTTCATCATCCACAAAAGGATCTAAAGATACTGAATAATAGTACCACTGAATTAATAGCTCTATATTTTCCACATCAGTGAAAGTCACAGTTAAGTCCCTTTTCATAGAACCTTGAAGTCTTATAATGTATGCTTTAAAAGTCAAGCAGATGCTTAATTTTAAATTTCTGCTAAGCATATCATATAGCTTGGTAGTAGTAGCACACCCCCTCTAATTATGAAAGCCACGTTTAACACTTTTGAAATATGTAGATTTCTCTATTATAAATAACCCAAGAGGTTATGATTCAAAACTCTTGGATGACACCGATATATTTGCATTAATAAAAAATATTGACCGTTAGCCAAGGATATTCTGATGATTACACAGCTTTTGGAAATAATGATTTAGCACAAATACTCAATTGTGTAATTTTAAAAGATTTCTGCCTTAATCATCATTAATGAGATAGTATTCTCTAATCATGGGGGTGTCATTTTGTCCTTGATAACTGATCCCCAAATAACTAAAGGTCCTAGCAACACTATTTCATAAATCATTATTTGAAAATTCAAAGGATGCTCCCCCGCCCGCCCCGGAATTATTTTGCTAAATCAGGCTAATTATATTTTTTAAACATTGACTAGAAATTTTTAATCAGATGTTTTTGGTTGTGCTCAGAATGACTGGTGTCTGAAGATTAAATTAAAATCTTTACTGCTCTTTTACTCTTGAAAACGTTTACATCGCCCATGACCTAATCAAATGTTTTGAGCAAGGAATAGTTAAGTAGCTTATATGACCAGAGTTCACACTCACGGAGAGGTTGGGAAGCAGAGGGGTTCAGCTGAAAAACAGCTACATACAAATGCATTTTAATACCTGTTCTGGCACCTAACACCCTTGTAACTACACATAAGTTACCCAATGCAATATTCAGTTCAGTAACATGGAAATTTGAGTAGCCATACAAAGTTAATATTTTTAGAGTAAATGATGATACGCCCAATTTAACTGCACTTTAATGAGACATGTCAACTAGGGACTCTCCTGGCATCAACCATGGGCACGGAGATCAAACACAGATAATCCAAGGGGTTTTCAGAATTTATCAAATGAAAAAAGGAGAATTACATCTTTCTCCTTTGGTGAAGAATGTATAAGTTTGGAATTTGTCGGCAACACTGCCATTAGAGAGAGAGGCAAATTTGCTGGTCAAAGGGCAAGTACAATGGGGTATTTCTTGGTTCCGGGGGTGGTGGTGGTGGTGGTTCTGGTTTCCAACTCCTATAAGGAATCCTTTCTAGTAGCGAGTCCTGCAAAGGGTCAGAATGCTCCCATGACATAAACCTTGAGAAGAGGCCAATGTCTAGGCTAGTCCAGTGGGCCCTCCGGAATTTCCTTTGTTTCTGCCGTGTTCCAGACCTGACTCTAACCTGTCTTGATTCCGAGTGTGACTTATATCTTCCTTTCAAATAAACTCCCCTTTTCTGTCTATTACAGCCAGAGTTGCTTCTCACAGCTTATAGAGGGGAACACCGGTAGCATTCAGCTCAGGTTCCTGTAGGAGGCCCTGAAAGCATAGCTTTACATGGCCCTCCTGCAGTGATGTAAGTCAGAAAATATATTTCGCTGTCTTCCCTAAGTTAATTCTGACACTTCCAACTCACTGACTTTTGATTAATACACATGCACGAATATGTGTCATAGACTGTTGTTATGGATACAAAACTAACATATGCAAACTATCAAATAATATGGGGAATAGGCCATCAATGGATATTCCTTTCTTTGGAATTCTAGCACTAATTTCGCAGAACTGGGAAAACGGTCTTATTAAAATTACCCTTGTAGAAAATTGTGTTACTTACCATCTGCCCTTACCTAGGGAGTTTGCCAAAATTGCTTAGAGCCCCTGAAAATTAAGTTTTGACTATTCTGATATCCAACTTCTTACATTCATAAGCTTCTCATAGGAAAAAAAATTGCAGTATTCACTTTGCTTAACATTTCACTTGACAGAAAACAGCTGAAGTGGTTCCCCTATGGCTGAAAATTCCTCTGTAATGGGCACTACAGCAGGTGAAGGACCACAAAGGAAAAGCCTTGCCCCAAACTCCACATACATAATGCATCTGCCTTACAAAGCCTCCTGTGCCCGTCAGCCTCGCTCCACAACCACTACGGAGCGGAAATTATCACGGCCTCTGGAGTCTACCCACTTGTTTTTAGGTGGTGGAAAAAGTTGGGTTATGTAGAAGTCTATTGAGTATAAATCAAATTTTTAATACAATGCAACTTTCATTATTTAGAGAGATTTTCATATGGATGGAGGTAAAAACTTTGTTCACATAGTTTTCACTTCTTCTTTTTTTTTTTTGAAGAAAGGGATTCCAAGAATACAGCAGCATAAATTATGCAGCAATCAATTACTATGAACCACGATTTTATACATGTTTTCTACAAAACTACATACCCTCTTTTTGTTGGTATTTTGAATCCCCACTTAGCAAATGATAAAACCATGCAACACCAGTAACTTGACCAAGGCTCTGTGAAGCTAATAACTGTCAAGAATTAAAGTCTAAACCTATTAAAAGGCCCTACAATTTGCAGCTGGTTATTCAGTTTTGCTCCAAGGTCATAACCACATGGTCAAAGTTATTTAGCAATCTCAATATTTATCTGGAGGTAATGTTCTACTCAAATACTTCATATAATAACATTACTGGAGTTCTTGTTTTCTTCATTGCTGATAAAAAATGTATTTTTTTCCTAAAAAAAAATAGCATTTAGAAGAGATCAGGTGTGTTCAAGGTGGTATGGCCATAGACAAAAAGAAGAAAAAAAAGCTTTTAGAAATGAACAACAAGATGCAAGCAAACATAACAGAAGATAAACAAAAATTTCATTTGGAAAAATAACTTCCATAGTGGTAAAGTAGTTTTGGAAAACTGACTTACCACAGTTGGTTCGGATATGACAGAATAATTATTTTGTCAATATTCTATTATATTTTCCAAAATTACTTCTGTTAAGAATAGCTGAGCTCTGGCTGGTGTAGCTCAGTGGATTGAGCTCGGGCCTGTGAACCAAATGGTCACCAATTTGATTTCAGGGCACGTGCCAGGTTGTGGGTCCCCAGGAGTGGGTGTGTGACAGGCAACCACACACAGATGTTTCTCTCCCTCTCTTTCTTTCTCCCTTCCCTTCTCTCTAAAAATAAATAAATGAAATCTTAAAAAAAAAGAATAGCTGGGATAAAACTTGAAAAATGGCACCTGACTCTTTTAGAAGATGCCAGAATATTTTATGACACAGAAGAGGTTCTAAATAAGACTTATTCAGCATTATTATTTGCTAACTAATGGCCAGAGGAAAAGTCACTATAGGGACAGGGATGTCAAACTCATTTTCACGGGGTGCCATGCCCGTGTCCATGCGTTACTCTACTTAATGTTTACGTAATGCAATTGTTTCAATGAAGAGGGAAACAATCATTAGAGATATATTTATTTTAGCTTTATATACTTTGCTTTAAAGACTATTCTTCAGTTCACTAACTTTGTTCACCTTTTGTTTATTTTGGAATTGTACCCTACTCAGGTTACAGAATTTATAAATTGGTAGTAGAGCATTTGTCTTGGTATTATTAACATTATGTTTTGACTTATTTTGGCCAAATATTGGGCTCCCAGGTTGTTGAAAATGCCTGGACGGAAGTCGTCTGGGCTTAAAAATCTACCCCTTTCTAACACCCGGTGGGAGGTTACTCGTAGGTGGTTAATGCCATCGGAGGCTGAGAGGAGCTCCCGTTTCTGAAGCTCTAGGCCCTCCCACCTCTGCCCCCTGAGATGTCTGCAAAGGGTCTTCTAACCTCACCTCCAAGATAACTGGAAAAATCACCTACTGCCTCCAAACTTTATCTCCCATGTCTACAAAGATGAGACACTGATCTCTTACTGTAATACCAGGAGGGTGGGGAATACAAAGTGTAAATATGATGTCTGAAATGCCAAAAAAAATTACATAAAACATATTTTAAAAACTATAAATAAGTATCATTATTTCTCCCATGCCTCTTTCCCCTTCAAAAACCACTTTTCAGCCTATTAGGATTTCATGGATTATTTTTAGTTTGTGCCAAGCAGTGTGATCGGTCTTGGTGTACATCAGGATGAGGAGGGCAAACAAACAAAAATAAAACACACACACACTTCCAGCTTTTGCTTTCATACTATCAATTTTTGTCTCTGAGAACCTGAGCAACTTCAAGTAATCAGAGGCAGTAGAGCAGTTTTCTCCTATAAAGACAAAGGCACCCTCTTTGGATGTCATGCATTATTGGGAATCTTCAGGAAAGGTCCCCAGGAAAAGTTCTTTTATCAATTACAGTTTCTGTTTGTGTGTTTGTTTCTCACAGGCCAGTTCCAAGCCAGCCTTCCAGTGCTCCCTTGATCTAATGCATCTGCAGGGGTGATGTATGTAAACTTTAAGCTGCATGTAGGTGTCTGTTACACCAACCTTTTTAGCACCAGGGATGGGTTTCGTGGAAGACAATGTTTCCATGAATGGGGAGGTGGGTGCGGGATGGTTTCAGGATGATTCAAGGGCATTACGTTCCAGCTCACCTCCTGCTGTGCGACCCAGTTCCTAACCAGCCTGGACCTGTGCTGATCTGTGGCCCAGAAGTTGGGGACCCTTGTGTTATACCTTATTTATGTGAACGATTAAATCAACACCCTAAAATGATGCCATTTAAATTGTGAATGCACTTAGTGCTTTCCGAACGGATCCAGCAACAATCAGTAATGCAGTCCAATTTCAACTCTTTCAGTGTTTACACATAAAAATAACTACATGAGCAATTTGTACATACATGGGTTTCTTCTCCTAGGTTTCTCCATGCCTTGCAAAAATAAGAGAATATAAAATGTCTGATTTATATAATTTTAAATCTAGAAAGAGTCTTCGTGAATATCTTAAACAGTATGATCTTTTCCATATCTCTTCATTTTTTTAAGTTGATAAAATGGACAGTTAGATTAATAAGATGTTCTATGAATTTATCATATGAGACCTTGGAAGTCTACCCAAATTCCCCAAGTCTAAGTGGCCCAGATCTAAGTGGGAGGCTCAAATCTAAGTGGGAAGCCTGAAAGTGTGGGTATTTGAACTTGTAATGTCATAGACATTAGAGACCATTCCCCAATAGGTTAAAAACTAAAACTTCTACCAATAAGTCTATTTTTGTCAAACATACTGAATAAGATTGATTCCGTGGTTATTCAGTTTATGAATAATTGATATCATTAATTAATGATGATAATTATTAAGTGTAATTAATCAATGGGTATTCAAACTACCTGAAAAAATCCTCTATTTGACTTGGATGGGAGTGACTATTCACTGGGTAAATATATTCTATATTGCATTATGAGCCCTCCCTTAATTAGTGACTTAGTAAATCTTAGAATCCACGATTCCAAACCCATGGATTCTACTCTGCAGGAAGGGACATATATATTTATGACCTGAGTGTTGAGAATAAAGGAGATGACAGCAACATGTGTTTTCTGTCCTATGTTCCACTATTCTTATGAAATGGATTGTTCCAGAGACGGGGAGTCCCTGCTGCTCCTATGACTTCATGTGACCCCAATAAGTATGGCTCAGAAACCTAAAACTAAAGCATACTAACAAAGCCAAATTATGTTCTGTGTACACACACACACATACATACATACGTGTGTATGTGTGTGTATTTATACCTATATTTTTTAAGGAAATTTATTTTCCAAATACTTCAGGCTGTTCTATTCCTCCTTCCCTTTCAATTTTTTTCCAGTTTGGCCCTTTCCATAAGACTCATTTTATTTTCTACCCCTTATGCTATCGCTATGAATTAAGATAACAGACTACTGATAAAAACAATAGGCATGCATAGGCACATATTGTTACAGCACACACTGCTATCCATCCTAGAAGCTCTTTAGCCAATATAAGAACTAAGGAGCTAGGAGCTGGGGTAGAAGTTCAGCCTCTAAAGACCACTCTGATGTGCAGTATCAGCGAATGTAACCTTCCTCTGTGGCAGGAGGGTAGGACTCCAGCATGCTAGATAGGGTTCACCTCATGTTCAAATTGGGACAGAAACCTGTGGTGGTGTGGTGGTTGCATCTAGCAGTAGCCTGAGCAAGGCTCTAAAAGCTTGGGAGCATTAAGAAGTAGAGTGCCATGTGTATTTACTAATATTTGTCTGTGTGGGGGCTCTGCCCACAGAGCTCCCCCCCCCCCAGCCAAAGATGAAAACAATGCTACCAAGGCATAATTTGCTTGGGGAGGAAAGGTGGCTAACCTCTCAAGGGAGAAGGACCCCGAGTCCTTACCTCAGTGGTATTTATTGGGTTCCTAACACACAGGAATATAGGCAAAGCTCATCAATCAATGTCAGGCAGTAAGGGTTACACAGAGATAACAAAGAACTCTGAGGGCCTATTTTGAGTCAGGGTCAGGTAGTTAAAGAGCCATGAAACTTTGAGGGACAAACTCACTTCTTGCTTGGATCCTTATTTAATAGAGAGCATTCTAAACAAAAGCAGGTTTCACAGTACTTTACATATTCTTTCTTATGCCCGATTACCTGGAAACCGTTCTAGCCAGCAGAGGGCTGCACCCCTTCCCAGTCAAGATTCAGGCTTAAGTGGATTAAAGCCAGGAAGTGCTTCTCCCAGATGGTAAGGGGACTGGGGCTATGTCAAAATAGCCAGGGGAGGGGGGTGAGGGTCCTTCGCCTTCACTTTGCTGCAGCCCCCAAGTCCTTTCTTGATGGCCTCCCACATGATCGTGTCTGCTTGGGTTGCCCCTCCTCTGAGGGGTCGTACCCATCATTGACTAGTGACCAAGTGTTGGGGGCTAGAGATGGCAGAAGCAGCGCTCTGGCCAAGGAGATCAGCTCTGTTTCCTCAGTGGCTCACAGCTGGAGGGGAGGTTGCTCACTCAGCCTTAGCCACGGGGCAGTTACAACTCCCGAAACCAGGCAGAGTGGTTCCCAACATCTGTCACATTTGTGCCAGGCATGTGGCGATCCTCCCTGTTACTTCTGGGTAACTGTATGCCCTGGGATTCTTGTTACTGATCTGGAATTCCTCTAAAACTTGCTATGCTACCCATTCCTCCCAGACACAATTTCTCACCATTGTGGAGAGTCTTGAGTCACACATTGACTCATATTTCTTGTCCTGGCAAAGTGTTTGTGCCATCAAGTTACTCCCAGCGCCCAGGTCCACTGTGTGACTACAGAGTGTTCACCAGATCCAAGTTGGGACACTTGGGCTTCTCCCTCGAGATCTAGATTTGAATCACAGGAACCCCATCAGTGTTTGTGACTAGAGGTAGGTGAGAAGCAAATCTGGAGACGCTGTTGCTTAGAAGAACATTAACTAATGGTTCTAAATTAGCTAAACTGAGGAATGAGCTAACAGCAGTCTGTTTTTGACCATGCAGTTTTGTCTTGTTGTGTTTTGTTTTTCAAGCAGTGAGCTTCCATCATCGAAGAGACACAGAAACGTTCCCTGTCTCCCATCTCGGTGCGATCTACAACACCAGGACAGAGTCACTCTCTGCTGGAGCCTCGGTTAAGATGTATACGCATTTATGGCTGGTTTAAGTTGTGCTTTAATCAGGGTTTGGGGGATGGTGTGCATTTTATTCCATGGGGTTCACCACCCCCTAAAAAACCCTTATGGCGCCAGTAATGTGCATCGGTGCCTCTTTTGCACGCAAGAGGTCTCATGAAAATGAGGCTATGACAGGACTTTCTGAAATGCAAGGTACAATGAAGAGAGACGAAGGGTGAGCGGCAGAAGCAGGAGGAAGGACAGGATGGTGGTCCAAGGTCGTACTGGTAGTTGGCTCTCAGATAGAAACAGAGCTAAGGGACCCCCAAATCACTGAGCCCTGGTCGATTTTGCCTCCACTCCAAATGTCGCGAGGACTGCTATTCCTGCCCCTGGAATCCATGAAGTTTCTTGTCCACAGCATCTGTTTTTATTCTGAGATTATTAGAATATCCATCCTTTATGGCTAAACTCTAATGTCGATGCTGCCGGGAGGTGTTCCCTAATCTCTCAAGCCTAAATTAATCATTCTTTCATTTGTACCATCGTAGAATTACACTTACGACTTAGTAAGGATTAATTTTACCCTACCATAATGTGTTACTAATAAATCAGGGCTCTCCCCACTATAAAGTCCCATTAACACAGTGATTATTTCTGGTATATACTTATGTCTACTAAACATTCTTTATATGAGAAGATAAAAATACTTATTAAAATGCACCTTTAAGCATTATGTCAGATTTAAAAAATATGTCTTGAAACTTAATACAACTATCCTATGAGGAGGTTCTAATACCTATTTCATAGATAAGAAAACAGAACCTAAAAGAATATGTACAACTAGTTAATGATGGAACTAAGATCCAAATACAGATCTTTTTGTTGCCAGTGCCTGCTCATTTCTGAAATAAATATTCATTCCTGGTGTGATGGTCTAGCCAAGATGAAAGGCTGACCTTGGGTCACAAATCTTTGTTTAGATTAACATGAAATGAACTGAGCCATGG
This sequence comes from Carollia perspicillata, assembly GCA_004027735.1. NCBI lineage: Eukaryota > Metazoa > Chordata > Mammalia > Chiroptera > Phyllostomidae > Carollia > Carollia perspicillata. Next base: position 20,881 of record PVKM010010454.1, read on the forward strand.
TTTTATTGATGGTTGTTAACAAGACTTTGATAGTCTGTAATCTTTCTTCTTTAGCAGCTTGGGAAATTCTTCTGTAAACTCTTCAAAAAGAATAAGGTTATCTCATCTCATAAACAATTATCTGCATATCCATCTGAGAGAAAGGTCAAGCTAGAAAAGAAAAGCAAGGACCTAGATGCTGGTTATGCCTTGATGAGGTCCCATGTGTCAAGAGCCCATTGAAAAAAGTGAAGGTGCTAAGTTCACCCTCACAGTGGATTCTAGGACGGTGTCTGCCATGTGTTCACTCAGCTTCCCTGAAGTTAGTATGTGTGATAATTCAAGTCCTGGCAATTTAAAATACTGTGTTATAATACTGTCAGAAAAATAGGTCTGCTAATCCAACAAGAATTGCAGAAGAAAATTATTTTAGAAAATTAAATGATGCTTCGACCATTTTTAAAGCCCATGCATTGTAGGTATTGTGCCTCCCAGTTTTCAATACTTTGTTCAGACGGTCTCCCACTGCTCAACAAAATTTACTCTCCCGAGTATTACTCATACTGTCCCTTCTCCAAAGTCCAGCCCCAACCCCATGTCTCCCAATAGACTTTCCTCTTCATGTTGGCCAAGAGGTATCATGCCACCTTTCAAATTTCTACATTGTTATATTCCCTACACACTTATGAACTAAAAGGGAACTAATACAGTTTAAACTAACACCCTGAGCCTGAAATTGACTTTAATATTCATTTTTACCACCACAAATATCTGATGTTGGAACGAAAACTCAAAGAGATGACCCAATCATCCAAAACGCATATTTCAAATACAAAGGATGAAATTTGAATTCAGATCTGACTTCAAATGCTATTCACTTCATTTTTGCCATCTTGCTGCCTGTGGGCTGGCACGATGTGCTGTTGATTTCAGTTGATTTAATAACTAACTACAGTAGTTATTAAAAGGCCCTCCACCTGTTTAATCCTAGATAAAAGTAAACTAAAGTGCGGGAACTCATTGCTGTGACACACAAGGATATACAATTGGCCTTATCTACTGAGTAAAGCAGCCTTGCAGGCTCATCTAAATATTAAAGATGATTCTCACTACGCGTTGTTAGCAATTCGCTGGAGTCGAGAAGTTGTTGAGGGGAATAGAGCACATACCTTCCCCAAACAAAATCCACACTTAAATATTTTAAGATATTGAATAATTCAGGTATTTTATTCCTTCCACACAGCCAGCCCTTAAGATCCAATTATTCCAAATTAGTGAAGTCAGCCTGACAACTGCCGGTGGACAGTGAACAAAGAGTCATCCATGATGGTGTGGCGAGCCCTGCGAATCCCCCTGGTGCAAACACGGTAAGCGAGAGACCATGGTGCCCAGTCCTCCACATGTCCTTTAAACCAGATGCTTATTTGTGCAGGAGGCCAAGACAGTCACAAGAATGTGTAGCTGCCTCTGAGATACTACAGAAGACTTAAAGCCCCATGGCCTCCTTGCAAAACTAACACTCATGAGCCCTCTGGTGTTCTGGCAAAGTCACTGGCAGTGCTGAGCCCCGCTGAGAGTCACACTCACAGTTCCAGAGAATTAAGAGCTCCTGGGACCTGAGCGAGCCTGGAACTACCTCACAAATCTAAGGTAAGTGAACACCAGCACCTACAGCACCCTTAGGATCTCCCTAAATGTTGTTCTCTGCGATCCAAAGAGCGCCGCTTTGGGCTTCCCATGCACACTAACAGGGCCGCCGTGCAACCACGTATGGACACCTGCTAGCGCTCACTCTCTTTCCCTCTGTCTGCCTCCCGTCCTCTCTCTCTCTTTCAGCATCTCTTCAAAGCCACGTCAGATGAAAAGGCAAGCCTGGAGCACACAGAATTTCTGCAAACAAATGAAGGCAACGTTTTCAAGAGAAATCTTAATTAAGATTCATTGAAAAAATCAGCTAAATCAAAAGCTGGTAAAACTGATCTCATCTACTAGATTTTCAGGAACTGAACGAGAAAAAAATCTAGAGGCGCAGGGTATAGCGCATTGCACAGTGTAGCAGTCTAGGATACTCAATAACTGGTCAATAAAGAACTATTCAGTCATAAAAAAAAATTGGAAAACGCACTTTTGGCGACAGCATGGATGGACCTGGGGAGCATTATGCTTAGTGAAATAAGCCAGTGAGAGAAAAACAAATACCATATGATTCCACTTATATGTGGAATCTAATGAACAAACTAAACTAACAAACAAAATAGAAACAGACTCATAGAGAACAGACTGACAGGTGTCAGAGAGGAGAAGGTAGGCAGACTGGGTGAAAAAGGTGAAGGGATTAAGAAAAAAAAAAAGAACACACACACAAACAAAAACAAACCTCATAGACACAGACAACAGTATGGTGATTACGAGAGGGAAAGGGAGTGGGGAAAGGTAGAGGGGGGTAAAAGGTGGGTGAATGGTGATGTAAGGAAGCTTGAGTGGGGGTGGTAAATACACAGTACAATATACAGATGATGTAGTATAGACTTGTACACCTGAAACCTGTATAATTTTATTAAGCAATATCACCCCAATGAATTCAATTAAAAAAGTCTTTCTGGTAGACCCAAAACAAAACAGAAAGAAATGGTTGATGGCATGGTATTGATGAGGTTTAGTGTAGAGTTTGGTCAGTTTGTTCATTTGTTTGCTTTACATTCTCTGGGTGATTATCTAACATTTGAGTTAAAATGATGAAGGCAGATCATATTTTAAACAGCGGTATTTGTCTGCAAATGTGTTTCCTTCCTTTGAAAACTGATCGTGTTGTTTAGGTTCTATATTACAAAATGTGCCATATACAAAAACTAACACGTTTTAAGATTAATAAACAGAAAAGCTTACATTTCAAAGACCAAGCTGTTGGCTGAACAATAAGAGATCCTCTATCTTCCTAAATCTCAGATATTTAAGTTGTACTTGAGCTCTGGAGAGAAGCGCCAGTAGGCTGTCACTCTTCTGACGGAGGCTGATTTATCAGAAGGTTTATCTTCATTTGATATAACTTGAAAAATGGGTTCAACAGACAACAAATCATTTTATTTTCCAACCAGGGCCAGCCAGTCACCTATGGGCAGTTTAGGTCTGATGTGGTGGTTCTCCAAAACCTTCAAGACCTGGCTGTGGGCCTTGAACTCACCATCCAGAATGACTGATAGAGCTCCAACGGTCACATCCACATTTCAGGCAGTGTAATGAAAGGAGGAAAAATCATAACAACAACAACAAAATGAAAAATAGAGGTCAAGTATGTCCCTATACAGGACTCAAACCCCCGTGATTTTCCATTTTCAACTCATGAAGAAGAACTCAGTTACTGAAACCAATCTAAATGAGAGATGTGATCTAGGCTCATAGTTAGCCTGTGGCCAGCGGAAAATTTGCATTTTTCTATATTATTATTTTTTTTAAAAAGAGTAAAACATCTTGAGTTTGCCAAGTAAATGTCTTGGCAATAACTAGCATGGCCTATGATAACGCAGATAATAATGGTGGACATTCCATTCCATCAAGACAATACGCTACCACGTACGCTGGTGCCTCTGGGTCTCCCTTGAAGGAGGAAGATGAAGTCAGAGCTGGACAGAGAAGCTGTGGTCGATGTGCCTTCTGCCAGCCCAGTTCATTGGAGGGGAGCGCCTTTGCAGGCGAAGCAGGTTCCTCCCTTGGACCAAGAATGGAAATGCGCCTCTCGTAAACTGGGGCTCTTTGTGTCTTTTCTTCTTTGTCCATAAATCAAGCATCTGTTGCCCTGTTTTTACTTAAGGCATGTTTAGTTCAGTTAAAATATTGGCCAATAAGGGCTTAGTCAACCAGATTTAAAGTTGAATATTAATTGGTAGTTTACTCACATACTTATTCTGCAGCAAAGTTCTTGGAAACCCTCCAAGAACACACCTACCCTATTGGAACAGCTCCAATACACACCTACCCTTAACTTACTGAATCCCAGTACTCCTTATTGCCAAGACTATGAGGGCATGCTATGCAGGGAGGATACAGTGTTTCCAGGTATGTGAACTAATCTATATTATTTAAAAATATTTTATATGACCTTTCTCATCTCGAAGAAAGCAACTACATGTTCGTAGCTTTTCTGCAAGAGGTCAGTTGTGAGAGTGGATTATAACTGTAAAGTAGCTCTCTAAACTCAGGGTTCTAGACTTGCCTCTGCCTCTAGCTTACTCTCTATCCCTTGGGCAAGTTACAAAAATTCTCTAAGGCTTCTTTCATCATCTGTAAAATCAAGAGGGTGAGTTAGTTTCTTTGGGCTTTTTCAGCTATAACGCCCCACGGATACATGAATTTTTGTTGTCACTTCCTATCAAGTTTAATATTCTTCGAGAATCCATCCCTTCACCTTTGGAATGTTATTTCATTTTGTACGACTTAAATATATGTCTATACCTCATGGCCTCAATATTCCTCAGTTCTTACTTTAGTTTTATACTAAGAGTCTGCAAAGGGTCTATTTTTAGCAATTTCCCAAAGGATTTGGAAGAGAGTCTCAGCCCTGGCTCATTACCTCTGAGAACCTGCTCACCGAAGCCGGCTGTCTCTCCACTCTGTGCTCGGCTCCTGCCTGTAATTGTCACTGAGGACAACACAGGTTCGTCACCTCTGTCAAATGGGAGGATCAAAATGAGTTTTCTCATGTTGAAAGCTGACTTGGAGTTGGGTCCCTAGGGCTGGAGGTTATTCCACACTGACTGAGTAAGGAAGTGCCACACTGAACAGCTACACACATACACACACAGAGGCGCTCCCAGCTACATTTTCATTTCAACCTCTTTCAAATTAAAATTCTCAGCAAAAGGAAATCATAGCTGTCTCCAGATACAGGCATTCATAGTACTTGGGCTTATGTTCGAAGAAGCCAACCAGGTGTTCAGTTTCTTAAATATTGCTTTTCTTTATGTCTTGTTGCCAGCCTGGTGTCCACATGGGAAGCTCACCTAGACAGCAGAGGTGGAAGTAAGGATGGATTAAAGGCAGATGACTGTGGTAATGGGCTGGGAGGTTCCTTCAGCTGTCAAGAGAAAGAGGATGATGCTTTCTATGTCACAGATGTTAGACGATAGCTCCGTAATGAAAGTTGATATATTCTCAAACCACACGCTTGCTGGCCACGCTGTAAGCATTCTTGGCTGAGACCTTGGTGATTGTGGTAATGCCCAGTTTCCCTCCGGCATCATCTTTAATCCCCAATCTCTGTGAGTGCCAAGTTATTTCTGCTTCTGAGTTTGAGATTTGAATTGAAGACTATTATCTAGTACATTTAACCTTGACTTTTCTTTCTCTCTCAGAAAATGTTGCTTTTCGCTTGTGGATAGACTCAGGAGAAGGCTTTGGATTCCCAACTGTCTCGGTAATAAATGGGCATTACACTTTGTAATGTGAAGTTTTCAAATTGATTTTTGAATTGATTTTCTAGGTAGAAGTGCCAATCCCTGAGATTTCCTTTTAAGTAAAATTTTGCTGCCCTTGGTAGTAAAAAGAAAATAAATAAAGATATCCTGTGTGATAAAGATCAAGCTTGACAGATGATTAATGTTGCTTTTAAAAAATTTTACATAAAGTATATTATGAACCTGCTAATAGATGTTAGAAGATTTTAAACTTGAGACTACTCAGCTCATAAAAGAATACAACTGTATTTCCCCTTTTTGACCTGTTTATTTTTAAATTTTTTTCTTTTCTCAAACTTTCATTCTATTTAATTTATCGGGGGCGAGACTGATAGACAAAACCACACAGGATTCAGATGCATAACTCCACAACACATCCTCAGTCCCCTGTGTTGTGTAGAATGTAACTGTTCTCCCAGTTCAGGTGTGACTTCAACCCCGGGCTCTTGCCATCAGCCCTAACTTGCTAATGTAATGCAGGTTATTCATTTAGGGCTTCACTGATGACATCACCAGCTACCTGTCCCATTGCTTGCTCTTCATGCTACCTGCTATGCCCTGGAATATCTGGACTCTTTTTGCTTCATCATGATGTCAACACATGTAAGGTTCTGCATTCGATCTTGACCATGACCTTTGAATCTAACACCCATATACTTGGCTTTTCCTTAAGACTTGGACTCCCTTGGCATTATTGTTACATTGTGTTGTCTCAGTGACGAACTCCTGCCAGTCGGGACTTCTCGCCAACTACCACCAGGATGTACTTTTCATTGGTCAGCCCCTGGTTGAACCAAGGGCCTGGGCAGCTGAAAAGAGGGAGAGTTTGACCATACACTACCCCACTTCCACTTACTGACATTTCAAAAATGGATCTCTATTTATTTATGTACTTACTTACTCATTACTTTAAGGATGTCTACTAGTCACTTTCAGATTTTATTTTAGTCATTGCCTTCGGAAAGCCACAGAATTGTGCAGACACTAATACAGATGAATGGCAACATCTGGAAATGTCATTTTGGGAGAGAACATGTATACATTTCACTCCTTTTTTAAAAGTCTGTTAGAAGCGCAAAGGGTGGAGCATTGAATCGTACACTGCGATCTGGCCAACCAGTGTGCCCACGCCAGCCATGCTTCATGATAGCTCTCCAGAGCTGTAGCAAGTCCAATCCTTGATTAAATACAGGTTTTAACCTTCTTGCTTCACACAGAAAATGAGATTTGTGCCATGGACTTTTTTTCCTGAAATGTTGAATTCAGCGCAAGTATCATCTTGCCACCCAGCCTTCCTTTCTACTATTTCTATTTGCATTCCATTAGCATAATGTGGAAAAATGGAAGCCACCAAATATCCTTTTATAACTGAGCAATGAGAGAAATGGAAGATCCTGAACTCTTTTCAACTGCCTGTTACTTGAGGATAGGGGCAGCGTGGGCATTAAATGATTACAATTGATTTTTCTCAAGCTGATAGTCATTCTATATTCCCTATTTGCAATGGTACATATTATAGGAGGAGCAAAGCATTCTCAAAGGTATAGTATGTGTAAGCTCATAGATCCCTGGAACGTGTACACATGGAAAATAATGAGTATCTTGCTTCCTCTGAAAGTCTACTTAATAGACCTTACTAGCATTCTATGTGGACATATGTTCATGCCACAATTCACACTGCATAGAGTTTAATGCCCTAATCCAGCCCCAAACAAAATTTCTCTGTAGTATTAACACATCCTGATAGGAGAACAGACATTTTAGAGAAGTCTGACTTAAATAATTAAGGTAAGCTGTAATATATGCAGCCTCTGAGCCCAGAGAGTGGCTCTTTGATCACAAAAATCTTTCTAAAAAAGTTACACATTTGTAGTATCTCGAAATATCCAGATAGTCCAAATGGACGTATTCCTGAATTTACAAACGGATTTTCTTTTGGGGTTATAATGTTAAACACATAATGAGTGCCTGTGGGTTATGATAGCTTGGTCGAGTCGAAATTGTGTCATCCCAGTATATATTTTGCCCTAAAATGTATGTTCAATTGAATGTGTGAAAGACAAGAGGGTACGCACACTGATTGGAATGCTGGTAGAGACACGAGTTAATTTACGTGAAATGACCCAATGAATGTGCTCAATCTTCTCAGCAAATAAATGAATAAAACCCTAACCATACATTCACCATGACCCCAGCTGCCAACCTGTGATCATGCAGCATTCCTTAGATGTCTCGATCATGAATGCATTCGCTTCCTGAAACAGCCTTGCAGGGCTCTCTAGGTTTTTAACTTACAGTGGAGTAGACCTGTCCGAGCCTGAAAAAAGGGGGAAGCCACAGCTGTGGCAGCGTGGCTCCAAGTCACGACATTTCTTTTAACACATGGGGAGGGTGAGTTGTGTGTGAACAGAGATATGCTGAGAAGCCTCTTTCCCCCAGAGGACATGCAAATAAACCTCTGCAGAGCAGTTCAGGTAATTCATCCTGATGGCTGACCGTGTCCTCTGAGAACAGGCCTCCGATGAATGGAATGGTCTAGTGCCAAAAACCAGGTCTCCCCCTGGCCAGGTGGCTCAGTTGTTTGGGGCATCGTCCCATACACCAAGGAGCTGTGGCAAGTCCCTGTGTTACAGATTTGATCCCTGGCCAGGGTGCATGTGGGAGGCAACCAATGGATGTCGCTTCTCACAGAACTGTTTCTCTCTCTCTCTAAGAAAGCAGTTGATTCTAATACATACTGACTTTCATTTGCTTTTTTAACATCGGAAGTCATAACATTTGGATCAGACAATATGTTGATGGACACAGTCTTTTTCAAATGAGAATATTGACTAATGATGTGGTCCAAACTGTTTTTACTACTACAATAAGCATTTTAATTATATCAAACTTTGGACACAAATAGACCTTTGTGCTGAGATGGCGGGTTTGGAAGGGCTGGAGATCATGGCTACATGAAAATAAGCACAATCTCTCCTCAAGTAATTGGGGGGTTTAGCACCTTCACAGAAACAGGCCCGAGATGTGACACATTTAAGCACCTCAGGGTGAACAGCCAAAACTGTCACTTGCATTTTTTTGAACCAGACTGGCAAATTCACTTGGGTTTGGGGGCTCAAGTCTATCCATGAAATACTTTTGAGTTCTTCCCACGCCAGACGCATAATTCACAGAGTCATCACACTTTAGAGAAGGAAGGTGCTTCAGAAACTTCCTGGCTCGGGCGATCCCCAGGCCACGTAGGCCACTGAAACTCAGCAATGGGAACTAATTTTCCCATGGGAACATAACAAACGTGGCCTCAGAGGTTCTTGCAAACAGTGAGCTTTCCCAGGCTAGCCCAACTGCGCGAAGGTAGGCTTTACCGTATTTCACCGGGATTCCTAAAACTTCAGGCCAGTTTCGTACGCCATTCTCCTCCAACCCATCCCCGTATCATGCCAGGCACTGCTGCTGGAGCTTTGGTTGAAATACTAGGGTGACTTTATTTGTGTTTCCTGAGGCTCTCCCTTATTAGGTACCCGTCCCCACAACAAACACTACCCTCTCATCCCTCCACATGTGAGCCAATATGCTCGTATGTGTAAAATTTTAAAGCTCCCTCTTGCCTCCATGCCTTTACCTGTCTATTCTCCCTTTTAAACATTTTCTATCCCCTCTCTGGCTTTATCTGGCTAAGTCTAATAGGCATAGAAATGCTTCTGTCCTCTGTGACTCTCGCTGACTATTATGATGGTCTGGGTACTGTATTTTGCTGTATATAATGTACTCCTGTGTATAATGCACACCCACATGGTTGGCCCAAACTTTCAGGAGAACCATCTTCATTTTAATTTTTTAATTCAATTATTTATTTACTTATATTTAGAAACAAAACTAATGATCGTATTCCGTGGTGTTATTTGGCTTACAGATATCATTATTGCTTTCCAGAATTACACTTTTAATGCATAAGCATAAATAACTAAAAACATTTATATAGATGTGGGACTAACACTAGCCTTGTATAATGTACATCCTTATTTTTCCCTCAAAAATTTGGGCAATGAAGTACACATTATACACGGCAAAACACGGTATATCTGTTCCCCTCCATTGGGAACAGAGCGTGTCTCCACAACAGGGCAGGACTCCTGCCTAACTCACTACTAGAACATAGCACCCAGCATATCTGAAACACTCAGAAGTGTACCTGCTGCTGAACATCTGAAAATGACCATATACACACTGTTGACCTACCACTGCTCTCTGGAGGGTCCAGAAGTGTCATTTGAAAGTGATCCTGAAATGTAGGGACTATGGATCGTAGGTTTGATTAATAATCCTCTCTCTCTTCAGATTCGCCCTGTTTAATAGCTCCTCACCTCTTGGAGACCAGTGACGGGAGGTCATTGGGACACTACTAAATATACGTGAATACCACATCAATAGGCTGGTGGTCCCTCAAGGCAGAAAACTGACGGTGTCTTCTTTGTCTGGGATATGTTTGGTGCTGAGCCACAACCAGTTGATTTATAACAGAGAAGTTCTTGGCTCATCTGATCAGGATGTCTAGAGTTGGTACCAAGAACATAATGGCCACATGGAGCCCTTCAACTGGTATTTTTGGTATTTGCTCTCCCCTCTCCTCTTGGATGCTCTGGGTTCACATTACCACTTAGATGGGGGTCTCTCTCCATGGAGGAGGAGGTACCCTTCCACAAGCCTATGCTCACCTGCTCTCAGTTTAGGAACTCCAGGAAAAAGCTTCCATTTTTCTGCTGTTATGCAATCTTCCCAGGAAAAATCCAAATAGCACTGTTTGGGCTATGCCAACTTTGGACACCATCCCAATCCTGTACTTATCCTGGAAAGGTGGTCCCTTTAAGGCAGTTGAGGTGAGCGGTGTTTCACTTTAGGAGGAAATGCAGGGTGGTGTTTCACCAGGTATCTCCCATGACTCATGAAGTACCTGGCATGCGTGTTGAAAGAATGTGAAAGAAAGAGCAGAAAATAAGGCCAAGAATATCACTGTCTTATTGATCAAGTATGTATGACCTTGCTTTTAATTCATGCAGGCCCTGTGTGATCGCTGGGATTAGAATGGTCCTATTTTCAAAATGATTGTCACTGGAGATAAGGAATCTAAAGAAGATATATTTTTGCCCCCCTCCCTAATTTTTTTCCAAGCCCACAGACTCTTAGGTGTGTGTACTCTCTCCCACAGTACACATATGTATATTAAAAAAACACAAAGTGAATCTCCACACACAGTCATAGAATTTGCATAATGTCAAAGAGAAAACTCCCTATTGTGAATGAGATTGTTTAGTTCAACAAACATATACTACCTTAATCAATTTCCTAGATACTTACGTGGACCTCTCCCTTTATTGTAAATAAGATCATCCCTCTATTTAGCATATGCTGGTGTGGCATCTTTTTTTTAAGACAGTGATGATGTCAGTGAAAGCTACCCAGGGAAATACATTCAATGATTTCACACTGAGATGTGTTTAATACAGGAGATGGTGAGATCTTGGTTTGGAAGCAGGTGAACTAGAAGAGACAAAATCTTGAGCCGGTTATTAAAATGAGGCTTAGTGTCCACTTATCACTAGATATGTGACTACGAGAAATCATTCTAACCCTAATGCAATCCTCCATCAGTGGAATGAGAATAATAATAACTGCCGATGGGGTTGTTTTCAGTAAGGTATGGCACCTGTAGAACAGCAAAGATACTATTAGATTGTCTGTGTGCTTATAGATTAGTAATACTTGCATTAATCTCATGCTTCTGGCTAATTTTTTAATTCATCTTTTCTCTTTAATAGCTTGACGTTCTTAGTGAAGATTTACAAATGTTCTTTACCATGTTTCTTTTTCTGGAAATAAGTGAAATGGATTGAGAGACAGGAAGGAAGGGAGGGAGGGAGAGAGAGACAGAGGGGAACAGAGAGTCAGGAGGTAAAATATATGTGAAGGGGTAACCCATGCATTTTGGAAACATAAAATTGCAAATGTTATTCAACATCATTAGCATCACTACCACTGAAAGACCTTGGAGATGAGACCAAGCACTGATCCATCTCACAGATGACCCTAGTCACACTATGTCTGTGCTGGAAGGGCCATGGGAAGCATCTAGTACAGGGCAGGACAATGCATGTGACACCTCTTGCTCTTTGCTACTCTTGTTCTCGTGGCACACATCACTAACCCGTCTTTACACATTCTCCTTAACGGCTCATTGCTATGTCTCTACCCAGTGCTTGAGGCAAGGTGACCCCTCCTTTAGAATGCCAAACAAGCCAGACCAATCTGCTAGACCAAACTGATCTGACCCAGACAGGGTAGAGGTGAAAATTCCAGTACGTGGGGAATCAACTTCTTAGAAGAGAACAGAAAAATACCACAACAGTCAACTCAGGGCCAGAGTTAGAATCCAGGCTTCCTGACTCCCAGTTATGAGGAACAGGACTTAAAACAGCATCCCAAAACCAAAGTAAATGTTAGGAACAAAAGTGCATGTGGTGACCTTCAGACATGAGTTCCTATGGGCATCACAGAAAAGTCCTCGCCAGCTGCTGTATTAGCGTACTGTGAATAGCAATGTCTGTCGCTGTTCCAGAAAGGAGAGCCCGACCATAGTCAATGAGTCAATATATACACTGCAAATGAACGATGTAAGAAAGAAAATTGTTCGGCTATAAGTTGGCTGAGAGGAAAGTAGGCTCGACTTCTTTTTTTTTTTTCGGCAATAACAAGGAAGTTTCACTAAGATGAGTTTTTTTTCCTGTTTTTGTGTTTTTTTTTTTAATAAAAGTCACTTTGATAATAGGCACAACTCACTATCTTACAATAATAGTGTTTTCTAACTTTTTTGAGCCTCTCTTAGAGGCAGATGCTGTTCTGGGTAATATCCATATATCATCTGTGAGCATAACAATTTTCCTAATTTTACAAATCTACAAATTTCACAAATTATTACATCTCAGGTTAAGGGTTACATATCTTGTAGAAAAAAACAAGGATAGAGCATTGATCTGCATAATTCTGTTGTAGAAATCAACAAAAGGTGCAGAGAATAAGTAGCACAGACGGTAGGTAGAAAATAGGGGGAGGGAAAGAGTAGTGCGGGAAATGTAGAAGCTAAAGAACCAATGACACATGGACATGAACTAAAGGGGGAATGTGAGTGGGAGAGAGTGTGCAGGGTGGAGGGGAATGAAGGGGGGAAATGGAACAACTGTAATAGCATAATCGATAAACTATAATTTAAAAAATACTGAATCTTCAACATTTTTCCTTTTCTTTCTTTATTTGGTGCATATTATACTAGATTATTTTACAATATGTTCAATTATAGTGTATTTTACATATATTTTATATATACTGATGGCAGAGCTTACTTATTTAGATTTAAAACACACTGAAAAAAGAGACCGCATATAGGCACACATCTATTAGTTGTTTAAGACCAAATGAGAGGTTACTGGTTGAAATTCTTCTAAATTTTGCAGAAATCTTTGGTGTGCAAATTACAAATATCTAACTGCATTTTAGCCTGTTGACAATATCTCCTTAAACCCATCTTAGAGCAGAAGTTGATAAGGTGCAGTGCTCTTCGAAAATAAAATGCTTCCAGATATTTATACAGCTGCTCGGTCCACAGTTTTATCTCCACTGTGCATGATCTCACAGTCCCTCTCTATTGCTAAATTATTTGCTAAATTGGAAGGCTCGTGTTAGGATTTATCATCACTCCCTAAACCAATGGCCTAACAACGGTGGTGCTTTGAAAACTATTTAACTCTGCCCGTTTTTATCAAGTGATTAGCTGTAAGCAGTTCCTTAGATGAAAGATCAAATGGAATGCGTGGCTGTCATATTTCTCAGTCATTATTTAAACTGCATTTGTGAGTATATACCAATATATTACCTTGTTAGATGATACATGCGTGAGTAATTTATGTTAATTTTTTAAATTACTTGAGGAGGGGATAGTTGAACACTGTATCTTCCGAAATGAAACCTAAACTTTATAGAAACATCTCCAAATACTGTTCACGACAAATGGACTTCAAGCTGATCGGACTGTGCTTCTACGTAAACATTCTGGGCCAGATGGTTTCTCAACGACGATGGATTTTCCTAGCCCCCTACGCACATTCATTTGTAATAATGCAAACGATTTTATGTCAGCAGTATCAGCCAGCACAGCGCCTCTAGAAGGAGACCTCTTTGCATTTTTAAACACCCCACCTCTTGAGGAGACTCCAGTCAGCTCGCCTGGAGGCCCTGTAGTCCTCCTCTGAACTCCCACATGGTTTCTCCCTCCCTTTTCCATAAAGCAGTTTTTACCTGGAAAGACAGGTCTTTGGTGGGCTGTCTTCACCTCTTGGGAGCAAATACAAGCTGAGGACTGCGTGTGTCTAGAACGCTGAAGGTTGCTGAATATCGTCAATACCAGCCCAGGTAATTGGACTCCCACCCCACCCCCCAATTCCCTCCCAATGGCATGAGGACAAAAGATAATTTATACTATTTCTTTTTGGTTGTGCCGCCGCTCAGAAACAAGACAC